>VWYP01011716.1:277252-323580 GCA_013400435.1 Pycnonotus jocosus
AAAAAAAAAAAAGCTGTTGCTTAAATTTTTTTTGCCTTTTCTTATGGTCTGATGTCCTCAGCAAATTTTTAACTTATCATCAGAGTGAGCAGTGTTAGCAATGAGCTTCTGTATTTCTTAAGCAGTCTAGCAGAAATTTCCACATTAATTTTAATTACTCAAAGATTTTTAACAATCTGAGATCTGTAAAAATCAGTATTTCCCCATTACTACACAGCAACAGCGATAATATCATTATAATTCCCACATTTTGCATTTCTCTGTATTAGACTGAAGGGGAATGGACTGTCTAAGACACATTAATTAGGAAGTTTATTGATAGTAGGTTTGTAAACCCTGTAGAATTTTTTTTTTGAGAATTTCTCAGTAATGTGTAGTTACTATAAACATCACATGCACTAGTACACTCAGCAAGCTGGGATGTTCTCAATAATGAGGCTTTGGTACCCTGTGTGTTAAGATTTGCAATATTCCAACAGAAAAGCTGTCAGAGCAGTTGCGCTTCACCCTGCTCTGTCCCCCTCTTTCCTTCCCAGTTTGAATTCTGAGCCTTGGGAAATGTTTGGGTTTTTGTTGAAGTGGCAGGTTTTGTCAACTTACTATTCCATCCAGTCCTGATTAAACATCTGTCAGGCCACAATCCTGCCAGGTTGCTTATAACTTCTTCTTCCTTATCTTCCTGATATTTTTTTTTATGCTTTGCGTACAGTTGCAAATACTTTCACATGATGTTGAGCAAATTGGGTGAAATATAGCTGTTCCATGGTTTTGGGAATTAAAGACTCATTTCTATCAGAAAGTGGACTCCTGAGTCATGCTTTGCTGAAAATGAAATGTTTCCCACTTAAATATGGGAAATGGGTGCAGTGATAACAGTGCCGGGCTTTTCCATACATCCCCTCTGCACCACCAGGACCAAAGTGGCATCCTTAGTTGGTCACCATATGGTTCTCTTGGTAAAGCTCTAATTTGTTAGTGCCTCACCTTCTCCAGAAGCTGCTGGAGAAGGTAGGATGGGTATGCAAATGTATAGTAATGTAATTATTATGTATCAGTATTGTCATAGTGCCTGAAGAGCCCAATATATTGTTCAGAGAATCTGTGGGCGGATGCTGAAGTAATAGGAAATTACAGTGACTGTGGGTGGTAGAACAGAAACCCAGAGGTAAAAATACCATAAAATGGGAGATATTAATACTGAAAGTATGAACCAGGAACACGAACCTTTCCTAAAGCATTCCCTGAATGTTTCTCTAAAGCAGTGTTCCTTCACATCTTTAAAACTGGCAGGGCATCTTGCTGTTACGAACAAACTCCAGGGAGAACGTTGCATCCCACTGTTGTTTAGACATTGGGCAGGGAAGGCAGGGGTGGCACTGGTGTGATAGATAAGCTATGCAGCACTTATTGTAAACTGAATATTACTTTGTGAAGTCATAATTTTGTTGCTCTAATTACAAACATCCTGATTAGACACTAACACAAATAAGGCACTCACTCCCAGCTAGAACCTGCCTTTAGACAGTGATGTCCCAGCTACACAGTAACGTGTGCATGAATTTCCACACATTTCATGGACCACCTTCTGATGTAGACCACGAGTTGAGTAACACTGCTTCAGGACATACTGAGTTTTACCTTACAGGCATTTGGCATTTACTTTTCATATGTAGGTAAGATGCCGTCTTCATTGCTCAGGTGGTGGGATGTTGCACTTTACGTGGGTCCAAATGACTGTGTGAGAAGCAAAGAGACTTAGATGTGTTGCATTTCATGACAAAGCCTTTAGTAAGCTTGAATGACTTTAAAACAGTTTGAGGTACAGTTGTAGCTTATTAAAGAATCAAATCCTCTCAATAACTTCAAACAGAAAAAGGCGATGCAGTTTAGGTTTTAGATTTGCAGTCATGATTTTAAGGAAGTATAATACAAATATTCTGGGTATCTCTTTTCATGTGACCACTCTAGGTAAATTCTTACATCCCTTCAGTTATTATAAATGACCCAGGCTTCTGTGTGAAAGAGGAGAAGAAAAAGTGCTTTCCACCAGTGAATTTCTGCCACCCCTCACCTACTGCGCAACGCTGGGTGACTGTTTTTGCTAAAAAAGAAAGCCGCGTGCCAGCTGGATGTCTTCCTGCGGTAGCTAGGTTTTCCTTGGAGGTTTCCCATCTCCGTACTAACTAGGCTTGACTACGCTTGGCTTATTAGCTTTTGCAAACATACTTGCCAAGGTGGGATGACTGTAGGCAAAATGAGTGCAGCAGGGAGACAGAGGCAAATAAGTAGGAGTGATCAAAGTCTAGAGATTTGCTGGCAGACGCGCCTCCTTCCTACGCGCTACAGCCAGTGGGTCCAGTGCTTTCCCCTTCTCCTACGGATGAATCAACACATCCAAGGAAGCTGTGCCAAAGCAGGGGTGGGTGGGAGACAGCCTTAGCACTGTACGACAGCTGTTGTTTTGCCAATATAGCCAGTAGGAAATTCAGAGCAAAACTTGCCTTTTGGACCGCGAATCTCATTAAAGTTCACCAGTGACTGGGAAAGAGCGGACTTAAAAGGATTTTGCTGTTTTTATGCTGTTACAATAGAAGACACTATGTAGGTGTTGTAAAAGGCTGTCTTGAAAGTTTGGTGAAGGTGTTTGCTGCCAGTCCTAATGAGATGCTAGAAGTGGTAAAAAATTGAATTTGCCAGCAAGAAACATTTATTACTGCATGGCAGAAAGTGCTTCCTGTTGAAATGACAAATTTGGCGGAGATGTTAAAGTCAATTCCCTTTCTTCACTAGGGTTTTACAAGAAATCAGTGGTGGGAGCCAGTAGATGTAGAGTCGTGTTGTGTGGCTTTGATTTTTACATATCTCAGACTTGGGCTTGATATTAAAGCAGAAAGCCTTCTGATGTTTTGAAATTCTGAGCTCTGTTCCCAAGCTCTTTCATGTAAATAAGAAATGTTTACATTCTTTAGTTCTGATAGAATATTTAAGTGATTGGTATGGTCACCAATCCAAGTGATAGGCTGACCTGCTTTGGCCAATAGTTGGCCACCTTTGTACAGTGTATATAAATAGAGTCAGAAAATTAGAATAAAGAGATTTTTGCATACTGACTTCGGACCTGTCTGCCTTCTCCTTTCCTAACTCCAAAAAACAAATGCTGCACCCCCAAAAGAGGTGCGACAGTGTTGATACTCTCTCAGAGTTTCTTTATTCTCGGTCTCTCGTTCTAAATTCAGTAAAAATATGTACATGGATTTTTACATAAAAGTATATAATATGTATTTTACGTGTATGTTAAAATGCATACATGTGTTTTTAATTATTTTCTTTTGTGGCAAAGGCCTTAAAAACCAAAGTTACCCAAAACATAGAAGGAAACCTTTAGCTGGCACTGCATGTAATGTTATAGTGCCAACTGCCAGTTTGCTGGGCAGTTAGCATTTGATTTATAGTTTCACATATGGGTTTGAGTGGGTGGCTCACAGCTTTTTGGTGCCTTATTTTCCATATTTTGTAACTTTGGTTAATGATTTCATTCATTGCAGTCCCTGTGTCCAACAGCAGAGTCCTATCCTTGATGGGCGGCATGTTTGTAACTCTTCAAGCACTGAGCTCCTCCACAGTGTTAGATCCCCGCCTTCTCCCCCCGGTTCCAGTAATGTCTTTTCCTTGCTATGCTGGAGGAGAAGGAGATCCTGTGCCAACTCTTTGAGCTCTCACTCAGCTGCTGCCTTCCCAACTATAAACGTTACCAAGCACCCCCGTTGTTTTCATTCTCCATCCATATACTCTATACTCACTTGGAAGTGAACCGTATGGAAATTCTGGGTTTGTGAAGAACCTCGCAGATATTTCCACTTGAAATGCCATGGTAGCAATAACATACTGTGCTTGCAGTTTGCTGTCCACCTAGTGACCTCAAACTGCTTTGCAGCAGCTGCACAGTGACATGCTGGGGTGGTGGCAGCTGTGCCCATGGACCTGTGAGGGCCTGAACAGGGGTACACAGGAGGGTTTTACAAGGGGGCAAATAAAAGGGAGTACAATGAAAAAGGTGCACACACACATAAGTGTGTGCACAAATGCACAGTTTCAGTCCAGCATGAAGGGAAAAACTCATTTCAACTACTGTCAGACACATAGTCAGTAATTCACACCTGCAATCTGTGCATGCAATGACTGGCAACACAAATTCAACAAAACATTCTCCTTCACCATCCTAAATGCCACTATGATCATTTGCAATCTCATATCCTGTCTGTTGTTTACACAACACTGTCCTTCCAACACTAATGCAAAACCACATCAGAACAATGTGCATGGTGACCTGCAAAATGTATATAAACTCTGTGTTGCACCACTTGTATGAACAATGGAATTTCTGGGATGCTTGCTGGCGCTTTATACTGGGCTTGTGTCGATCATCTGTACTGAAGAACCATAACCTAGCTGGAAGAGTTGGCTTTGGCGGCAGTGATCCACCAAGAGGCATGCATAATTCTCTTCAGTTTGCTGTACCTTTTGCATATAGTCTGTAGAATTCAGAGTAATGCACACAGGCATTGCTTTTGTGAAGTAAGCACAATCATGCTCAAACTGTGTGTACTTTGTAAAGCCTCTTACCCAGATTGCTTATATTATCTAGTTCATTCCTGGGAGGGGTGTTAAGTTTGGGTTGTTTTGGTTTTTTTCAGGATACGGCTTTAGCACAGTATTTTGAGGAAGAAATTGAAATACAGGAAGATAAAAGGTGTTCTGTGGTTTCTTTTTAATTGGAGACTGAAGGCAAAGTGCCTCCAGATAATTTCTCGGAGAAAAGTCATTGTCTTCTCCCACTCTTGACATTAATCTCTAAAATTATTGCACAATTTCTGCTTAATGTGCTAAGATTTCTTAATATGTTAAGACAATGTGGAAAGAAAAATTTGAACAGGAGGGAGCATGTTTCTTTGAATGCATAATTTTTAAATCTTTTTCTGAAATCTTCATCTGTCTTGCCAGGCCTTTTGCAGTTAAAAACGTCATCAAACTCAGCATGATTTTAAAAAAAAAAGTATTTTTATAATGGCAATTCATCAAAAGAACTGAAATTGCTACAAATATTGAGAAAGATGGTCATTCAGATTTTGCAGAGGCATAGATTGCTTGTGCTGTTGCTGTGTTAACCATCACTGAAAATGGGGATTCTCAACATATAGCTTATGTGATATTTTCAGTTCCAGAGTTTTTATGTGTTACAAAGTTACAGTAGGGAATGTCAGTGTATTCTAATGCAACACGGGCTTAAATGTAATAACAGGCCTAAAAATATTGCAGTACGTATGTGTTTTGCTGTGTTCACAATAGTCATCATATTGTTTCCACAAACAAAAATTTGGGTTCCCTCATGCTAAATTTCTATTTCTATAATTTAGTGTGAGGTTGCATTAGTGAAGCCTTTTTTAATCAAACAGAATCATCAGGCCTAAATCTGAAGTAAGCCGTGAATCCATGGAATCCTCATACAAGCTTTTTTGAATGGTTTGACCCTCACATTAGTGTGGAATAACTCACTTAAATAGTCTCAGTGAGGACTCCCAGATTTCTAGAAAGAGGGCCACCAGCAAGCTGTTATTTTTCCATTCTAATTCTGCTGTCAGCCCAACTAGTCTTATGTTTTTTGTCAGCACATCACTTTGAAGTTTAGTAAGTCAGTGCAGGTATCTTTGTTGACATTGTGATGTTGAGCATCAATCAGGAACACCAGCTATTAGAACATGACCATGGCATTATTTGCAAAAACAGTTACTCTGGATTTCCCCCTCCCCCAGATCACTCTCACTCCCTGAATTGTTCTATATCCAGCTCAGAAGGACATATTTATAAGACTTGTTATTCTGACTCACTGAGTTGAACAGTATTACACAACTATTTTTCTGTCAGTCATGGGATAATATTGCCAAAACCTCTCTGTGGCTTTTCCTATGCATTTGCTGGTTTTGGTGGATGTTCTGCTACTCAGCAAGGTGGGAAGTATTGAATGGGCATCAAAACACAGCCCCCGCTGCTGCAGAGGGTTACTCAAGCAACACTGTGTAATTTAGATGCTCAGTAATCAACTCGGGGCATTGCGACAGTTTGAGTTGTTTTTGTTAATAGAGATCAAATTATGGGTGTAACTAGCTGGCAGTCTTCAAACAGACTTTTGCAAGCTGTTTACTCAGCTGTCCCACGGCAACAACTGCATACGTGAAGTGAATTCTTCCAGTATCTGTGCTGTGGTATATTTAATTTATCCTATTTTGCCACAGTGTGAGAGAAACAAATCTTGAAGAAAGTACAATTCATGTCAGATGCTGCACTGCAGATAGGCTGTGAAGCTGGCTGCACAGTTTGACATCGTGGGTGAAGATTTTGTTACTTCTAAGTATACTCTCATTTATTTTCCAGTCATTTAAACCCCCAGAATCAAAAGGAGAAAGAGACCCAAGAAAAATAAATTGTAATATGTCTAGCATAGATGAGTTTTATTTTTAAATCAACATGGCAAATAGTAATAATAGTAATACCTTCTGGAAGCAGCTGCTGAGCTTTGTCTAATTCTAGTTTAAATTACTACCTATCTAGTTTGAATGGGCATTATTTCGTCCACCCAAGCATTTACCAGTTTATGAAACATTTGTAAAATAAATCATTATTTACTTTTTTTGGAGAAATCCTGTTAGATACATGTTGCTCTCAATCGTATCACTTTTTACTTAAAATATAGTGATTTTAAGATCAGAAAAACACATTCATCTCTGCCTCCATGGTTTTCAGTCAGAGGAATATAATGGAGAAAAAATTCCTTTTCACAGTATGGATTTTGAAGACTGGTGAAATTATATAGGACCCTCCTTTAAAAAAATTAGAATACTAAATGAGTGAGGTTGTCCCTTAATCTTACTAAAATATTTCAAAATGCTGTTTTAATGGGAAAAAAATGCTGATAAAATTGATGGGAAAGAATTGGGAAAATTTTAAAAACAACTTGCAGGCAGTTTTAACTGCTACTATATCCCATTACATTTTCTCTTCCGCCTCAAATGTAATGAGAAATAAAATAGCAATAGTTCTTCAAGCAGCAGCAACAGAAAAAGGCTTGTGATAAGAAATAATACTGAGTCAGAACTGTGCAGGGCCAAACTCTGTAATACTGAAATACAGGGCAAACATTCTTGCTGTCCTGTGAAGCTCTGTGCAAAACAGTGTATGTGACTTGATGGATGTTGTGGTCTGAGGCATTTCTGGAGCAGGGAGGGAAGAGAGAGCAGAGGGAGAAGAGAGAAGGTGAGGCATTTGTAAGGAGTGAGGCCAATCGATCACTTCTGTCAGCTGCACAGAAAATTAACTACTTTACAATTCACTGGTGTATATAATATGTCATATTCCTCAGCTCCAGATGAAAAAGGTGTAGCAATGCCGCAGCTAGAGGCCGAGACTAGCTGACTGTTTTGGGCTGGTGATCAAGTTCATTTGAGCATGTGGAGCTAGTTTTGAATTTTTTAAAAAAAATAAATCAGAAAAATTTTAGTGGGCTGCTTTTGATATTGTTTTTTAAAACTTGGTAATGTCTAGACTGATTTCTTGCATTGCAAAACACACTGAGTGTCCTTTTCCCTGAAAAATGTTCCATATGATTCATAGGTTCTGGACGCCTGGGTCCCTTTGGGTCTGGAGTACTCAAGATATAGATTTTCGTTGTCATAAATGTGATAAAATGTATAAACCCAAGCAAAAATACCTCTGGCTACCTTCTCAGAACTCAAACACAACCAGATGCAGTGCTAGCTGGCAGTGCTGGCATGGGCTTGGATGGACTGAGGTGTCCAGGGTCTCAGATGACATGGAGCAGTGCAGCTGCGCAGCAGCCACCACCCAGCCGGCAGGGGAGGGCAGGGCAAGGGGGCTGCCTGCACTGGCCATGCAGAAAAAAAATCAAATAAGCAGCAAAAATATGACCTCCTTGCTTAGCTTTACTTTTTTTGGTGAACAATTTGTGAATTGCTTGTTGACTGCTGCATGGTTGTTTATAAACTAGGGGGGGATGAGAGACAAACAAAATGAGACTAGAAAAATAAATACATAAATAAAAATAATAAATAGTTTTTAAAAATCAAATAGCCAGCCACTGAAATTCAGAATCACTGTCATGCCAGGTGGTGACAGAGTTGCTTCAGACTTTCTCTTTGAAGGTGCATTGCTTTGCTGTACTGGCCAGTGAAGGAGTGAATTTATTAGCTGCTGAGTGAGCAGGGGTAGCTCATGTAGACAAGATAAGCTGTGAATCAGAGGGAAAACTTGTGACAAAGAATTTTCTGTCTGAAAAAAAGAGGCTCCTTATCAAGCTTTGGGAAAGCACAACTGCTAAGGTAAGAAGGAAAGGATGTCAGAGAAGAGAAAAAACTTACGAAATTGTAGAGCAAAGTACATCCCTACATACACCCCTGTGCTCATACCTACAACCCTATGCACATGACCTGTTTATCTGAATAATTATGTTTTTGACACATTACATGAGAAGAATTATACATTCACTGATTTGTTAGATGAGTTGCATCTTTGTTTGCATGATATTGACTGCCCAAAGAAGCCACCTAGGTAAGGCTAAAATATATATATATGTATCTACAGGTTGTCTATTGTCTGTTCCTAGGTTTAAGTTACTGCCTCTAGTAAGGCAGAAGAAAATCAACCCTTTTTGCATCCTGGCGACTTGCAATACCATTGGCAGGAGAGAGTTAAAATGAGCAGCACTGTTGTCTGTTTGTAAGAAAGTCTACTCAGGGACTGTGGTTCTGGCTCTGCCACTAAGGTTTTCTCTGAATTTGAGGCAATCTCAGAGTTTTAGTTCGGTCATCTGTAAAGTGGGTGTCCCACCACATCTGGTGACACTGCCTTCATCTTCAAAGCAGTGTGAGGTGCAGCAGCATGGACCTATGCAAAGAGGCCTGGCAATATCCACAGTTGGGTCTGATGTTTACAAAATGCTTTAGCATTCCTGGAAAGCATGAAGGCCTATTGTTCACTCACAGGAGATTGTGTCACCAATTCCCAGGCCAGTTGCCTCATAGACCTGATTTAACCAACCCAGCACTTGGATATATAAAATATTTTAAGTAGTGTGAAATTGTGCCTGCTATCAGGGAACACTGATACAGCTTTCAGCAGAGCCAGGCTCCACGAGTGCTGGCAGGTTCCCTTCTGCCTGCTCCTGTCTGAAGATGGCCACCATCTAAGTGGTGGTAATCCTCTCCTAAATTAGGTCTTTGCTAGATGGGTCTTCATTTTCCTTTGGTGTCTGCCTGATGTTTGAGTGAGCAATATGGTTACATGTGGGTTTATTGAAAATCTAGGCTGCTGCTGTATTAAATAAAACCAACAAAGGCTAAGAATTATATAGGACAGCTTTGTATTTAAATTTAATAGTTTAATTTCACATTATATTGCTACACATAACAGATTTTCTGAAATATGGCAGCAAATGCTTATTTCTCTTCTTTTCCTGCTGCTGGCAATGCAATACCTGTAAATTTTTGGTTTCGTCTTTGAGGTAGTCGCTTATATTTATGATGTCAAGGAATAAAACATATTGAAACAGTCATAGTTACAATATTTATAGATTCTGAATGCATATTAAATTAGAAGCAAAGGAGAAGCAGAATTACATTTGTTTTCTAACACTGTACAGTTAAAAGGCTGAAGAATCACTGCTGCCAAAGCATCTGCAAATGCTTTAGCTCCCAGCTGAGAGTCAGAGCTACATTGCTAAACATGGGTGGATGGTGTAGCACAGCACAAGTGTCACCCATTGAATGAGGAACCCCTCAGAGAATCTGGCTAGAGTAATTAATGAATCCATTTGGAAAAGTCAGTGCCCTTCAATTAGCCTGAATGTAGCAAAGCAGATGGGATCCCATCCTCCAGGGAGAAAATTGAGAAAGATCCTAAGAAATACTGCTTTGGACTGATTTATCTGGGTAATTATAAGCCTCATTTGCACGAAACTGTTCAATATGGCTGCAGTGAGAAAATTAAGAATTTATAAAATGTTGATAGGTGGTCTAAACTATCAGTGGTAGTGGAATCATCTGTCAAGCAGGATCTTGGTTCAGAATATTAAACTAATCATCAGCTAGAAGTAAAAGGCAAACTTGGCTGTGAAGCTGAGGGGTGGAGGAGATGTATTTATAGACAATCTTTTTTTAAGAGGCTCCTTTGAGCTTATGTGCAGTGGAAACATTCACTAATTAGATATGGTGTCCTGCAATTAAAGTATCTTGCAAGGGTTCAGAAGGAAGAAGAATAAGTCTAAAGAAACTTAAAAAAAAAAAAAATTAAAAATGCCTATTTTCCTTAAACATCTGGTGATGCAGGAACAAAATGAGAAGAGCAATGAGACAGCATTTGAGAGCATGTGTGTCCTAGCCTTATCTCATGGAGACTCCTCTGTCCTTGTCAGCAGTCTCATTTTTAAGTCAAAGCATTGCAAGACTTACTTGTATGAATGGGAAGACACATGTGCCTTTTATGTAGACAGATAAAAACTGGAAGCCAGTACATCTATATTGCAACTGTGTTTATGTATGACAGAAAAAGAAGCAGGATGGCTTATAGAAGTGAGAGAAAAATAAACACTGTTTATGACAGCATTGGAATCCCATAGGAATGATGGTCTGCAGGTTGTAAGGCTGGAGGATGTTTTTGGCTATAGGAAAATTGCACTCCAGCACTGTAGACTTTCCACATACCTTGAGTTTTTAGTAACACTTCAGCTCAGATAGTTCTAAGCAGCATTTTGCACAACATTTTCTGAATTTGGAGCTTCAACGGTCAGAAGTCTGAGACTTTTTAATTGCCTTATTAATGTGACTTATTATGAGACTTATTTTTAATAAGTGGCAAAGAAAACTTGTATTCCTACACAGGCAGAAAGAAGAAGTGGCCTCACCACTCTTCCAGCCCCCCTAGCTCAGGGCATTTCTCTGCCATTCCAAAGCCAGCCTTTTTTCCCCCCTGTGTTTTCTTCCTGCTCCACAAATGTCCCTTTCTCAAAGACGACAAGTGTTGGTGTGTACCTGACAGCAGACTCCTTGCCCTCTCCTACCCCTTCCAGCAGCCCTGTGCTGTATTAAGGTGTTGGTTTGGACACTATCCCCATTGAATTCAAAATTAAAAGTGCATTCATTCAACTGTTTAGTTCTGGCCAGGATGTCAGACATAACCAATACTTTTAGAGCATGGAACTGATGGCATCAAAGCTGTGAAGCTCTTACTGTAAGCCTGCTTTGGACATTCACTGGTGTGCATAATGTGTGCTGTTAGGTTTTTATTTTATTTTTTTACTCCTCTTACCTCAGAAGGCCTGAGATAATGCGGTGATGAGTGCACCGGCCGGAGCGGTGGGGGCAGGATGTTCCCACTCCGAGTCATCCTCTCAGCCTGACAGCAGGCGGTCTGGGACTGGCCTAGTTTGGCCTGTGACTGCACCTTCTCACCCTCTGCTGATAAATAAGCAGGCTAATTGAATTAATAAACAGATAGCTCTTCTCCCTGCCAGCTGGAGCACCATCAAAATGTGTGATAAATTATCTGTCAATGCTTTAACTGCAGGGCAAAAAATGAATAAAAAATAGCTGCCTCAACATTTACTCTCCAATTCTTCTCCCACTTTTCCCCTTCCCCTGTCCACACAAGCACCCAATTTGATATGCCTCAACCCTCCTTGTCCCTGGTCTTTTGTCCTTTGGCAGAACTCCAAAGAGAAGTAGCAGTGAGAGGTTCACTCATTTGGCCAGGCCGCTAATGGGTTATTAAGACTGTAGGCAGAGCAGACGATCCTTTGGCTCACGGGGAAAGAGGAGAAGAGGCACATTTTTGGGGCAAGACTGCCTGGTGTCCCAGCTGCCAGCCCACAGCCATCTCTCAGTTGTGACCTGTGGCTGAAACAGAAGCCGCACAGGAGGGGCAGTGAGGGTTGCCGTCAAGCGGGAAGGGCTGTTGTTCAGGATCTCCATCACTGCCACAGACAGAGGGGTCAATTGTACTTTCAGGTTTGCAGATGGCACCAGGCTGAGTGGAGCAGCTGAAGCACCTGAGGGACGGGATGCCACCCAGGGGGACTCTGGACTTGCTGGAGAAGGGGGCTCATGGGAGCCTGATGAGGTTCAACCAGGCCAAGTGCACAGTCATGTAATTGGGTTGGGGCCACTCTCAGTATCAATACAGGCTGGGGGGTGAAGGGATTGAGAGCAGCCCTGCCAAGAAGGACTTGTGAATATTGGTGAATGAAAAACTGGATGTGACCTGGCAATGTAAACTTGCCACAACTCTATTCTGGGCTGCATCCAAAGCAGCATGGTTAGGAGACAGAATTCTGTCCCTCTTCTCCACTCTCATGAGACCCCACATGGAGCACTGCATGCACCTCTGAGTTCCTCAGCACAAGGAAAGACATGGGCCTGTTGGAGTTGGTCCAGACAAAGGCCACAAAGATGATGAGGGGGCTGGAGCACCTCTCCTATCAAGACAAGCTGAGAAAATTTCCTGGAGAAGAGAAGGTTCTGGGCAGATTTTATTGTGGCCTTCCTGTACTTTAAGGGGGCCTATAAGATCAGAACAAACTTTACAGAAGTGCCTGCTGTGACAGGATAACTAGTAATGGTTTTAAACTAAAAAAGAGTAGATTTAGACCAGATAGAAGGAAGAAGATTTGAAGAAAATTCTTTATAATGAGAATGAAATATCCAGAGAAGTGGTAGATGTCCCTGCTTGTTGCAGGGAGCTTGACTAGACAATCTTTGAAGGTCCCTTCAGATACATATGATTCTACAGTTCTATGATTCTATGAGACAAGGCATCAGGGAGCTTTACATTGACTTGCTGACGTGCTAGACAAAAAGGGGAACTTCATCATAATCTTTGATGTCACAGATGTGGGTAATACCTGAGACTTTTTTGTTTCAAAGGAGAGGAAAATGATGAGACAGAAGGGGTCAGTGATTTTCATCATACTGTCAGAATATCCCTGCCATCATCTCTCAAAGCAGTGTTCCCTTTTGGAAATGTCTGTGTTCCTCAATATTCCTAAGTAGCAGGAGATGAGAAATATTTCACTGCTTCAGACTCTTAAGTAGGATGTAAATAGCAGAACTTCCTATGGCATTACCTTGATTTTCAACAGGATCTTGTAAGTGCTTGTGTACTTTTGCTGGTCTGGTTCCCATTACCATATCTCCTCTCTAAGTTTCCCAGTAAGCAAGCTGGAAAAGCTTCCCCATCCTTCTTTTTCTAAAACAGCTAGAAATGGGAGGTGCTGCAAAGTCTGAGACGGGAATGAGATCACAGTGTTTTGTTCTTGTTCAGAACATGACTTTTTTTTTCTGGTGCATATGTCAAATGAATCAGACAATGGTGGTGTCAGGAAGATGTATAATGCTGTCTGCAAGGCAGGGAGAGGAGACAGGAAGATGTGTTAAACAAGACGGTATTTATGCCTTTCTCTCTCACTCAGTAGAAGTACACAAGAAATATTTTAAAAAGGAGGGTAGGGTAAGAGCAGGAGCTACTAGATCCCTGTTGTGGTTTTTGGAAGGCTCATTTGTGCTGTGAAGGACAGCGAGCACAGACAGATAACTGGTGTGCAGGAATTGTCTCTTCCCAGGATGCTGGCAGCTGTTTTGAGTAGATGAGGAGGTTCTAGCATCATGCCATTGCCAGGTTGGTGCTCACCTAGCACATGGTGTTCTACCTTCCTCAAGGTGCAGGTTGCTGCATGGACCCTCCTCCTATCTGTCCCCAGACAGGCCACCTCTTCCAGGAATTTGGCCTTAGATGGTTATTTATGCCCTCTTTCCACTGGCAGGAGGAGCAGGGAAGAGTTCACAATGAGGCGAGGCAGGATATGCTGTACCTGTCACTAGGAAAGGAAAGGAAATCCTGCTTGTCTGACAACCACTGCAATTGTGGGTCTAGCCAGGCCCCTGACCTGTGCAAATTTGTTCTGTATCTTGTGGTACATGCCAAGAGAAAGCCAAATCCAGCTGTCCAGAAATGACAGGTTGAGTCAATGGCTTACCAAGCAGGCAGCACCCTTCCCTTTGCTGGGGAAGGTGGTTGTTTTGGTTTGCTCTGACACATTGCTCTGAAAAGCAGAATTGCCAAGAGTAAACATGCCACATGCGAGAGAGTGAGCTGCTAATATATTGCATTTTACTAAGTCGTTGCTTGTCAAATGAACCATGGGGAGTGTGTGAGGATGCATTCCTAGCCCTTTCAAACACAAAGTAAAATCCATTAGTGTAAATCACCAACTCCAATTTAAAAAAAAATGGTTGAAGGCTTCATTCTTTTTCTCTCTTGTTTCACACTGTAACTATCCTAAAGTGTGTTAAAAAATGTGGTGGCACTGATAGAGCAGACAGCTGGTATCTGGTAGAGGGTTGAGATGTTGCTGTTCCTGGAGCCTCAGGTGGCTTTGAAATTCAATGCTTCTGACCCAAGACACCACTGTTTGAAAGCAGCTGATACATGTGAGGTGGTGAAAAACAAGGCAGCAACTTGAGCTGTCTAGGAACAAAGGGGGATGGTGTTGCAGGTGGAGAACAAAAGGGGCACGGTGGAGGGCAGCAGCTTGGGGGATGGAGTCAGGAGGACAACATGGGGAAACCTGGAAGGGCATGAGAGACCTTACATGGGGGCGTAATAGGATGCCCAATAACTTATCAACACCCCTGTGTTCTGTGCTGAATACTCGTGATATCCATTCATGTAACTCTCAGCATAAATTATATTTATTTTATAACTGTGAAAATGGATGCTATATTAACCTGTTTACACTTTTTGTGGTTTGTATCCACCTACTACATGCTATACTGGAGTGCATGTATTTAAAAAGCCACTGGACATTATCTTTTCACAGCTAGATAATTGAAAGCTGTCTGCTGAATTAAAATGCTATTTTTATTCTTTTGGATTAGATGAAGAAATAAAGCTTTTTAAAAAGTGAAATAGCCCATAAGAACCGTCTCATTTGATATGTCCCTCTACTGTACTTTAAATTCCAGTCATTTCTTCAGGAAAAAAAAATCCATGAATGCTTTAAAAATGTTTCAAGAATCACTTACCTATAGAAAGGAAGAAGAAAAATAACTTCACCTGAAACTGTGTGGTAATGAGACAATGTCTAATTACCTGCAGTGAATTCTCCAGTCAGGCCAAGGGGCTAATGAACATCAATACTCTTTCACAGAGAGCCCTGGGATCTCTAATGGCTGTAAGTGGTCAGGGCTTCAGTTTTACATTTCAGAGTCTGGTTGGTATAATCTTGAAACAAAATCTACAGACCAGATCGTGTCCTCTGTGCTCTGTGTGTGTGTGTGTGGACGCCCTTGAGCAGTGCACATCTGGGATGAAATCAAAGGACTTTTAAGTGCACATGTATCTGATTTCTGGCTTGCTAGTAGCCCTTTAAATGTCCTGGGTTTAATCCAGGAAAAACGAGTATTCAAAAATCACACCAGTGAAGGAAAAAAAATAAAACCTCAAGTTTTATGTACTTGGATGGCATTTTTCTTTGAATATGAATGACTTAACCATAATCAGCCTTAGTGAGAGGTGGGTGATGAAATTCCAGAAATCTTCTGACAGGAAAGACTTTGAACCTACCCTTCTTGTGTTCTTGGTGTGTGTTTTATGCTCCTGAGAGGGAAAAGGAAAGTAAGCAATTTGCATTGTCATCAAAAAGCTGAAGTACACGTTAAGGGGTCTTAAGGCTTCAGAGCAGTATTCTGTAGGGAGAAATTTTCGTAGTGCTAATCCCATCTGATCTCTGAGTACAGATTAAAATACACAAACCTAGTGTTCCTTGCAGTGTTAGAGTGCTCTGATTTGAGGATTTGCTCTATATCTGGCTTGTATAGGAAATTCCTCAACTTCCTCTGAAATCAATTCCCACTTTTCTCATTAAATACAATCATAAATGTTTGTAATGTTCTCAGGCAAGATATATATATATATAGATGTAGATATAGATATAGCAATGCAAGCACTGTACAAACACTTTCCACTTGCATTGTCCTGGAACATGGAAACATGATTTTAGAAATTTGTAAAGCAAAAGTCACACAGAAAGGAAGACCTGAGCTTCAACCTCTCTGCTAGATACTTTGATAAAAGTCCACATTATGTCCAATGTGAAGAAAGAATCTATGGTCCCTCACCTTGAGAATGAGTTTTAAAATGGATCCAAGAGAACAGATCCTGAAGATGAGCAGTACAGACTCAGGTTCCCTTAAGCCCAAGTTTTCATAGTGTCTTACAGGGTGTGATTAATATTGAGTGATTTTATTGCCACCTCTTTTTTTCTGTGTTTTCCACAGGTGACAGTGTAGCTTGCATGGGAATAGCCCATAGATTAATCTGGAGGACTAAGTAAGCAAAAGACTGACTATTTGGAGAACTAGAATGCAGATTTAATATGTGCCTGCCTACTGATAGCTTGCAACTCAGCCCCTCAAAGCTGCTAGCTCACTTTATCTTGGTGGAATTGGGGATTGATTCAAAAGGATAGAGGTGAGAAAGTGCATTAATTGAGATAAAGATAGTTTAATAGGTAAAGCAAAAGTCACACAGAAGTAAAGCAAAACAAGGAATTAATTCACTTCCATGAGCAGGCAGGTGTTCAGCCACCCCCAGGAGAGCAAGGCCTCATTAAACATAATGCGGACTTGGGAAGGCAACATTATCACTCCGAGCATTCCCTTTTCCTTCTACTTCCCCTCACTCTGTATCCTGAGCAGGACATCAGATGGTATGGAACATCCCTTTGGTCAGCTGGGATCAGCTGTCCTGGCTGTGTCCCTTCCCAGCTTCCTGTGCACCCCCATCCTGCTGGCTGATGGGGCAGGACAAGAAGCAGAAACAGCCTTGACCCTGTGCAAACCCTGCTCAGAAATAATAAAAATGTTGCAGTGTGTTATCAACACTGTGTTCAGCACAAATCCAAAATACAGCCCCATACTGGCTACTATGGAGAAAATTACATCTGTCCCAGACAAAACCAGCAAGCAGGTAATTAATCCCCAAGTGTCAGGCATTTTGCTGTCAGAAACTGGCCTCTCCAGGGGTAGGTAGCAGCTAAGTAGCTGCTTTTCTTTTGGACTCTGGCACACAGTCGGGAAATCAGTCAGAAGTTGGTTGTATTTTTTGGATCCTTCCATTGGTATTGTATGTTGAAATTATATGACACCATGTGCCAGTAATAAATCATTTTGCTATCTTTTGTGCGATTACATAATTAAATATCCCTTGTCATGGATACACATGGAGGGATTGACTTAGACTTGGTGGGAATTAGGGGTTTGATTTTTTGAACTTTACATTTCCTGACTCTCGTGCAAATCGAATCCAGCCATTTAATACTGATTTGAGAAATGATTCATGCAAGAAATAGTATATGGTGAGAAATATAAACCATACTTTCAGTGTATTTTCTGCCTTGATTATAATTTACTTGTTCATAAAAAATGCCTGTAGAATAGGAACAGAGAATTTAGTCTTTTTGTAGTCCTTAAAAAGGTGGTGCATTGCACAAGGGTACTGGTGCTCATCTCTTTTCCAAGGTGTTTTGAGATGAGCAGATGGAAATTGCTGGGTGGAGCTGAGATGTAAACTCATTTGAGTTTTCTGCTGTCTCTGGAGCCGTGGCTGTTCTCAATGAAATGCCATCACCAGAAGATGGCAGTTCCTACAGAATACCCTTGGGCCACCCTGGCTTCGACCTGCATTGGATTACTTAAACCTGGCAGTGGTGCGGAGAGTCGTCCATCACTGGGGCTGATGTCAGCGGGCAGCGCGGCTGCTCAGAGCTCCCCTGTGCCCCCAGCTCAGGGACACTGCAGCAGCTCTTGCAGCTGACCTGTCCTTGAGCAGCATGGTGTCTATCAGTTTTATTGCTGCTTTGATTGCCTGCAGCTGATTCTTGCTGCTTTCCGCTGAAGTTTAATTCAGTTTGCGTTTGGAAGTACAAGGGAGAAAAGTTGTTGTTTTTGTTAGAGGCTGAGCTGCACTGAAGCTGGATGACGATCCATTGTTCATGTTGTTACAAAATCCAACTAAGTAGGGAAGAAAGCACAAAAGGAGGGGAAAGTATAATTCAGATTTGCCAAACACCCCGAGGATAATTCAAAGATTAGCAATTTGGCACTGTTTACTGGCGGGTTGTGAATTAAACGTATCCCACTTTTCTCTTTACATTAGTGTAATGTGTCACTTCAGTTCTGGATTTCATGTCCTTCTCACACATCTTACTCCTCCTTCCATAAAGAGGCAGGACTGTATTTTACTGCACAAGAAATGTAGGAGAAAGCATTTAATGTGGCATCAGAGACTTTCTAATTGCCAGTCTCTGAAATGTGCTCCTAAGTATCTGCAGTTCACTTATTGAGTGGAGATGAATCGCTTCCAATTTACTTTTATGAATGCAAGTGGAACATTTGGAAAGAGTGGTTTCTGTTATTTACACTGTGAAATGCTTGTCAGCAGCCAACTGTTAAAGACCTGGGTGACATTTATGCTTAGTTCTCTTGTCACAGTCATAGTTAAGGGAAAGAATAAAATTTGGTGTGATGCTCCACAATGTGATGGGTGAAGTTCTGTTCACAGCTTTAGCTGTCACTGGCTTAAGTCTGTATACTCATTTTGGATATGATGTTTTGAGTTAAAAGGAAAGCTTGACTATTGCAGAAGAGAAAATAATATTAATGACACTGAAGTCAATGGTATGTTTGCCATGAAGTTTGACTAATCAAGATCACTACCCTGAAGTTGCTACTGAATTGCAGGTGTGTGGCGATGCTTGATGTCTGTAATCCTTTCTGATTTCCCACCCCCCTCTAGACTCTTCTGTCCCCTGTGGGGAGCTTATTGAACCCTTGTATAATAGAGACTAGAGTCACAGTCACTAGTGCAAGAAAATATCTTTGAGATCATATTTCATGTGCCTTCCAGGGTCTGATATAATCTCACGATAAGAATATACCAGACATTAACTAGATACTGCAGCTGGTCTTGTCTCTTTGTAATTTAGTGGGATTTGGGTGTGCAGACCAGAAGGGAAGAGAGCTTTTTTCTGAGTGCAGCAATGCATACTTATTTGGAACAATTCAATCCTATTCAAAAGCAGCATTCTGTGTCTGTCCCAACCTAAAATTCAGCTGGGTGTTATAATAGCTTATTGTTTGATGCAATCACAGAGCACCTGTAAAATTAAAGATTGTTGTAACTTCTCCACTGAGAGATGGATGGGGGAAAGTTGTATTTTATAGTCATATACAGATTGTGGCATATAATATGTATAGCCTGTTTTAAATATAACATTATATAAATATTACAAATATTGATTAAATATTTTAAGTATTAATATGCATGTGAAACCCCAAAAATTATTTGCATCCTTAAATGTGGGAAAAGTAACCTCCAAATTTACAGTTTGTTAGGTTTTTTTCTTCTTTTAACCAACTGAAGAAAATGTTGTGTGTTTTTCACTAACAATTTTTGAGAAAGAAAGGTAAGGCAAAAACCGAGCCAAGTTTGAAATACATGTCACAGCTGAGGAAAATTAGAAAGCAGCAAGATCCAGAGTAACAGAAGTGTTAGGGAAGTTGATACTGTTTTTCATTCAGGATCTCAAATGCTTGGAGGCTGTTTTTGGCAGATTTGGGATTTGTCCAAAGATGTTCAGTGTATAAGTTAAGGATCTATGTTGATAAAAGCAAGCATCAAGCAATTAACTGCACCATGATGATAGTCTTTAAATGGAGGCAGCACTGTGAAAACTCTCTTGTTTCCAAAAACCCCCAATATTCCAAGTACAAGGATAACTTCTTTGAGGTGTTACCTTCATATGGCATTCAGTGGGGTGGCTTCAGAGTAAATGTGTCAGCTAGGGGCATTGACACAAGGAACAGGGAACAAGTTCCCTGTTCTGTAGAGGGAACACAATGCTCATACCTGTGAAGCACCAATATGCACTGTTTCTATGTCCTCCTCAGCATCAAAGACAACAGTATATGTGCTTCTGACTTCCTGCAGGATCAAAAAGGAATTTTATTTATTCATTTGACCAGAGGCAATGCAGGCTGTTCTCTGTGAAAGATTTCTCTTGTTGTCTGTGTCACTCACAGTCCTTTATTGAAATGCCCAAACTGAGTGGAAATCAGCTATAACCGATGTTGGCCACTATGTTACTTTGATAAAATAATAAAAATAATCAGTAAGGGCCAAAAGTCAGGAAAGCTGAGGATCTTCATTTCCTCATGATTTGGTGGGGATTTTTTTTAAATTGCCTTATAAAAGGGAGAAAAAAGGGATTGTGCCCTAAAAATCACTGGTATGAGGTTAGCAGGTATTTCAGGTTTAGATGAAAGCAGGTAGCAAGTCTTCTGTTTAAGTCCCAGTTTGCAAACTCCCAGAGCTCGCAGGCTCTGGGTCAAGTCAGTCACACAGTTCCTGAAAAAACTGAATGGCTGCAGAATTGGATCTTGGGTTACCATTTCATTCTAGAGGGGATTTGGTGGTGTCGTCAGTGCAGTAAGCTCAATTTTTATGCCATCACATTTTATTTGACACTAAACTAAAACAGCTGCTTTCAATTAGCACACATAAAAGAAACAATAACAAAACTGCAGCCTGCCCTTGGAGCACTAACATACTCAGTGCAAAGAATTTACCAAGTTCTGGTGATTTCCCCTCCCTCTGCTCTAACTAAAACATCAAAAACAATTGATCTCACTGAAGACCAGATGGAAAAAAACCTTTATCGTTCCCTGAATGTTTCTGATGGGCAGCAGTGACTGGTTATTGGAAGATTTAGGCTGCTCCAGATGTGGGCATGGACAGAACTCTCTCTGCTGCAGAGCTGATCTAAGCATGAAGTTAAAGGGAGGCGATAGCTGCTGCTGCCCTGGGACAGGATGATGTAGAGAGCTGGTTTCTTACCAGGACTGGGATCCAGGGCAGCTGGCCCACCCTCCCATTGGGAGCAGTGAACAACGAGCTTGTAAAATACACAGACCAAATGGAAATGACCCCTATTGACTGAAACCAGCTGCATGTCAGACCTCTCACTCTCTCTCTTGATTTGCTATCTCAAATAAATGGATATGGTAGAAAGGCTACAGAAAGAAAACAAAATAATTTATTCTCCTTGAAGTTGCACCACACTAGTAAGCCTCAGTTTTCACAGCTGAAAAAAAATGTTTATTCACAGATTAAGTTTTTCCATTTTTCTTTTTTTTTCTTTGAAAGTCTGCAGTTTAGATGACATACTGTAGTTCAGTTTCAGAGGACTTTGAAAAATAGACATGGTACATTTTGTAAGGTATTCGTCACATAAAACTGCTAGCTAATTAGAGCTTGGTTATTTTGCATTTAGATTCAGAAAACTAAATTACAACAGCTTTTGTTGGTGCTTTGTCTTAGATGTGCATGATGGCTCAACTCCATGAAAAATGTCTTAGTGAGTTTTGAACAAACATGACACAGGGAAAGACTTGACTTATTAATGTATTTTTCCCCGTATTTTTCCTAATACACTCTGGGGTAACACCATTCTGAGCATTGTGAGGAGCTTGTTGCAGTAACCATGGTAGCACTGGAATTCAGGAAGGTTAAGGACAACAGCTGCTCCAGTCCTCCATTTGATGCTAGGATGTGTTACTGCTATTGATATTAGATTGCCCTCTGTTCTGACTTTAGAGGTAGAGAAGGAGGTACTTAACCTCACTGGCACAGTCATCTCTGATCTCTGTTTTTGAGAAGATCATCAAGATGGGACACATGCCATGTAGTTATGGTTTGATAGACTTTTTTAAGGAACCTTCTTAAAAGACATCAGTCTAAATTTCATTCTTGCAAACTGAGATACTGATATGTATTGCAAATACATCTCTTTTTTTAAGTCTTGGTCAGCCAATTGATCATTAGTGACAGAAGTCACCAAATTTAGATTTATAAATCTATTAGAGTGTCTCAGTAGAATGAGCCTCATGAAGTCTGAAAAAGGACGTGGATACAAAAACTTGAGGATGACACTTTGAATTGAATGTTACTTCTTTTTGCCTTCAACAACCTTCTTTATTTTCCTCTGTTTTTCTTTTTTTTTCCTCCTTAAGAATTTGCATCTTTCTCACTCACAGTTGTACAAGCACAGTACAGTAACAGCTTTGAACATAGAAGCCTTTACTGTTGGCCTTGCAGTGTTGTAACAGACAAATGTCATTTCAATATAAAATAGATTGAAATCCCCATCTATAGGTTCTGAGTGTCCTGGCAGTCATTCTTTTTGCTTTAAAGACAGGACCAAAATGCAGTTCAGCCTGGCCATTGGTCCCCTGCTGGCATTTTTTAAGTGACTGGCTTATAAGATCTTCTGACCCACAGATAGATATTGCTATGTGGAAAGACTCACCTCTGTGCCTCCTACCATTCACCTCTCTGCCTCCTCCTACCACTGCATTTTATTATTGACTGTCCTATGGTGACACTACCTACAGATGAGCTCTGCTATTCATTCTATCCTCTGGCTGGATAATGAATTATGAGGTAGTTGATGGGTTATTCAAATTGTGCTGGTCTGGCATCAAGTGATACCATGCACCTCCTTCCTTTCTTTTTTTTTATCTTAACATTTTCTGTTAATTACTTGTATTAGTGAAATATTCAAAAATATAAAGAGTTAAAGATGTCTTGGGTGGCTGCCTGTAGATAATGTTCTATGTTGAGCAAGAAGCAGAACCATGGATGTGAAGGAGGTTTCTGTGGGTTTGGAAGAAATTCTTCTCCTAGCCAGCATCTGTGAGGCTCTACCTTTGGCACACTCATGGAGGATGTCAGCAATTTCAGTAGTCTAAGGGTCAGATGACACCAGCAAGGTGTCTGTGTGCCGGCACAGCTCACAGCTTTGGGATGACCCTGTAATTGTGCTGAAAGGGAACTTTTTAATTCTGTATTTCTGCAATATCCTTTGTACACAAAGGCCCTATGCTGCAGTCAAAAATATTTCACCCTTTCCCACTGGCCTTTAGTTGTGTTCAGATAAAAGTGAACAAATCCCATTGATACTAAGAAAAGTTTTGCCCTTGTCAGATTCCAGGGCCCAATCCACCAACATGTGGCATACAAAACAGAGAGAAGTAAGCATGTGACAACAGGACAACACATGCTTGAACTTTTCAGCAAAGAAGAAGGATCAGGTTGAGGCCACCCTCATTGTTTTTCCATCTTTATGATGAAACAACAGGCTGGATACAAGTACACTTGAATTTGAAAAACACACCAATGCAATATACTTTCCAATGATTCTTTTAAATAATAGCTGAAATAAAAACAAGACCGGCACATTGTTGCATCTTTATTTTAATCAGACTTTCATTTTTAAAAATTGTGAGAATACAAGCTTGTTGACAGTAACCCTACTGAGTTAGCCAAAGAGAGAGAAAGTTACTCTTCCTCAGAAGCCCAGCATGAAATGTGTAACTATTAAATTTCAGTTGTTTGTATCTTTAAATATTTGCAGTGTAAAACTAGATTAGAGCCCAATAATATGTTCTTTCTCAAACTGAAATAAGATGTCTTTTATCAAGGTAACAGCAAGAGAAAAACGAAACAAATCTCAAAACACAAGACAGGGCACCATTTCTGCAACAGCATTTCTGATTGGTCAGATCACCCTGTACGAATGTTGAATTTTCTGCCTTGTTGTGTTCCAGAGATTGAAGGCAGCACTGAGTCATCATCCTGCCGCCATGTCAAATGGGAATATGAACACCATGGGCCACATGATGGAAATGATGAGCTCGCGACAGGACCAGACGCCGCACCACCATATGCACTCACACCCTCATCAGCACCAGACGCTGCCACCTCATCATTCATACCCACACCAGCACCAGCACCCGGCACACCATCCTCATCCTCAGCCTCATCACCAGCAGAACCACCCCCACCACCACTCCCACTCGCACCTTCACGCACACCCAGCACACCACCAGACCTCACCGCACCCCCCGCTGCACTCGGGCGGACAAGCACAGGTACACCCCCATGTCTGCTGCATCGCTGGGTTGTGCTCTTGGGTGGAGTTAAGGCCTGATCTCAGTATTGTTTCTTCTTGCATGTATGTCTTGTTAGATACAAGCCCCTCGGGCTGCTTGTAAATGTTTGCTAATGGTGATGGGGATGCTAAAACTTTATTTAGAAAGTGGAGTGAAGCAACAACTTGTTTTGCTGCCTAATTTACTAGACATTTGTAATTTCTTACTTTATAAGGAGCTCCAAGGCTTTTCAGTGCTCTGAGCTCTGCAGATTGCCACATAACCTTTTATGGATGAGGTTTATTACAGAGATTGGCATATTATATATGTTGCTTAATGTGCTTGAACCTTCTTGTGCTTCTCAGGACAAGATTTTAACAAGCTGTATGAGTTCTATCTGCAGAAATACATAACAAAGTCTTTAGTGAAATGAAATGCCTCTGGTGTGTGTGTATGGCCAGGGGGTATCAAAGACTGGAGATATTAGAGGTAGTTCTAAGTTAGAATATGCTGTCTTAGAAAAGATTAAATTATCCAGACCCTGTGAAGAGGACAGACATCTGCATGGAATGAGAGAAAGTCTGTCTGCAGTGAGTGCAGAGAACTGTTGGTGCATGTTATGGCAGGAGAAAAAAAAGGGTGAAGCCAGTCCAAGGAGAGAGATTTAAACAAAGAAGGCAATTTAGACCTGTACTCATGGGACAAGTCAGTGAAGGTCTCCACTGAATGAGGTGGAGGACCCCATTTTTTGGACCAGATATATCAGCTACAGCAATTTGGATAATTCAGTATCTGAACTGAATGTTTCTTGAACTAATGAGCTAGTGAGCACACACTTTGGAAGAGCAATTTTTAAGAGGAATTCTAATAATGTCTTAAGATGATAGGCTTCTGCATCAGGATCACACATGAAAAATAAAGCTCTGGGGGAAGTCACTCTAACAGGTCAGGTTTGGAGAGCAAAGTTAAGGAAGACAAACAGGCAATGCATGGAATGTGAGGACAAAGAGGAATGCCAGCCATAAGAAGTTCAATCTGTGAAGTATTGTGTTGCTTGCAAATACCTTTCAGACAAGCTCTTAAAAAACATTAAAGAAAATGAGAGTATTTGGCTGACATCCCAGTGTCCCACAACATTAACTATTTACTAACATCTAGCTTTATTACTGCAGAGTCTGCAAGCACATGGGATTTCCCTAAAGTATTTGCTAATGTAAAATGAATTGTCAGCTTTAGAGAAACAGTCTAAGTAAGAATAGCGGACTCCCCTGTGAGAGGATGCCCAGAGCTTTCCTAAGTTTACTTCAGTTTTTACTTTGTGAATTCAATTATTTTCCCATCTGTTAATGAGCTACTTTCCTTGGAGTTGTTTAAAAACTCCAATAAAAAAGACATCATCTTATATCAGAGAAACCAAAAGTAACCTGATTGCTGTATTGGAGATCCCCGAGAGAGTAAGGATAAAGTTGTCCTTAGCCAGCTGAAGACTCCATGGATGACATGGGGGAAGTCACTAAACCTTCACTGAGGGGTTGGGAGGATAAACATGTTGATGCAGTTGAGCGCATCAGATCCCATGGTATGGAGCACTACTGGAAAATATCCACAGCACCACTTTAAATGGGTGAAGAGAAAACTACTGGGGGTAACAGCTACCATGGGGAAACAAACCTCACTGTTCTAAGGATAAGATCAGTAAGCCAATGGCCTTCCTCTAGACCCACTTGAACAGGGATCTTGACTTTCTCAGCCAGTTAGGACAGCTTCAACTTCTTGTGCTTTGTATTCCCTGCTAGCTAGGTACCACAAAAGACTCTCAGGCAGGCAAGAAGGGATACAGGCACATGGGTAGGTGGGCTGACTGGCAGCCACAAAGCTGTGTCAGAGTCCCCTGTGTCCAGCACCACACAGTCTCTGGAGCTAGGTCTGTGCAGTCAGACAAGCTTTGCCATGCACAGTATGTTGCTGGAGGCAACAGACTCCATGGGAGGCCAAGGAGATCTTCACCATGTCCATGGGTGTAAGTGTCACCGAGGGGATCACATAGAGGATGATGGAGTAGGAATCCCAGGGTCAGTGGCTTCCTCAGGCAGCAGAGCTCTTGCTGTGCATCTGTTCCTCTGGTGCAAAGGCAATAGTGATTTCTGAAGAGATGCATTAGAGGGGAGAAAAGAAGGGCTTGCTGAGTAATAGCCACACAGTTATTACTTTCAAAGCGCATCTATAGTCCCCATGGTAATGGCTTCTTTGGGGATCATATTGCTCCAGCAGACATTAATTTTATGGTGCGATTTTCTAATTATTAACCTCCTTATTCTTCTGAGCCAGATTCTTCCATTCCAAACCACCTGCCAAATGACAGCATGGCCCGTGCTGCTGTAAGCTGCTTACTCCCATGCTGAGACTGTTGTTATTCTGCACTGTGTCCTTCTGTAATGGTAGAATTCATTTCATGCTTTTCAGCTACCACTTTGATATGCAGGACCCCAAGGCATTGTGTTTACATAGAAAGAGTGAATGGGCATTAGTTTTGTGGTAAATTGCAAAGAACAGAAATAAATATTGGATAAAGGTAGAAATCAGCTTCTGACAGGTATCTTTCTGAGAAAGAGAGATATTTTACCAAGTTTTAGCTATGTTGCCTCAACTACTACAAAAATTTTATTATTATTCTGCATTGGTCCTCCAAAGATTTCTTTATATCAAACTTGCCAGAGTGGTAGCTCGAGCAGAGTAGGAGTTTGGATGCCATTTCATTCTCTTAGCTGTCCTATGTTTGTCTTCCCAATGAATACATGATTAGCATCCTCTAAGAACACCAAAATTAACCTATGTTTTAAAATTTAGTTTATTTTCTTTCCTATGTCCTAGGCAGGGCAATGAAATCCTGCTAGAGGAGGATGCTTAAATGGTTACTGAGATATAGTCTAACATATTTCATTGTTAAGAGCTATCAAGTAAGAGTCAGTTAATTATCCCACGTGACATTATTAGTGGAATAATGGCAGCCCTTATAATTAATATCTTCCTGAGATAGAGAGAAGATTTTGTTGTTCTGAAAATGCACTTTGACTACCCAGAGACTGCCTGGTATATTCTGAAAACAAAATTACTCACTAGTTATTCATGAGAAAATGACCATGTGAGATGAATTTTAAAAAAAAGTAAAATTGTATAGTTATGTTTTTCTGCCTTTGTACCAGACTTCACTGAGAGAGTTAAGAAGCAAGAATTTTTAAAGATGAATGTAAAGGGAGCAAAAGGGGATAACAAAACATAAATAACAGATCTCTGACGTCTGGAAAGGTGTTACGTGAGAGAAAATGAAAGGTCTTTGATGACATGTTCATGTTAAAAGGTACTTCTGAGACCTCTGCACTCAGACATACTGCTAAAGAGGCAGCATGCCCGGCCCTGGTGAACAAGGAACAGCTGGAATCCCTTGGCAGCAGCATCCTGGCAGAAGCCAGGGGATGCTGGTGAGAATAGGGGCTGTGCCCACTGCAGCTGCCATGGACCTGGCATTCCAACCCTGTGTGGACAGTGTGTTGAAGATTTTATCAGCAAACATGGAGTTTGCGAAAGCTGAAATTTTAAAAATCAGTCAGAAAATGTGGGATGGCTTATTTATTTTTAGAAAGTTATTCTTAAAATATTTTTTTCTGCTCCTGTGAGAGAGATTCCCTGACAGTGCAAAATAAAGGTGGGAATAAATTTGCTTTTATGCAAAAAGCGTTATCAGATGTACAGAATAATTACACATAAAATTGCCACTGTAATTGCCACAAGTCAGCTGGGGGAGGGAGCAATCTAGATTCTAGACAGAAAAGACACCTCAACTTCTCAAGACTCAAGACGATAGTATCATTTTAATTGAGACAGACAGAGGTGTTAGGCAAACACGTTAATTGCCACAATTGAAATTCAGGGCTCAGTCTGACAAAGCACCGAGTACGTCCACTCCCTGGAGTCAAAAGGAAGCACCTTGGAGGTTTGGGACTTTGCCAGAACAAGAGGGCTAATTTTGAGTCAACAATTCAAGCTTCCAGACTGTTCCAGATTGTGCAGGAGTGGCAGCAGCAATGTGTGAGCAATAGGATCCATGGACTGGGTTCCCAGACCCCAAGAAGAGGGTGAGAAAGGATGTCTCCAGAGCCCTGTAGCCTGGGTGCCACAGAGAGGCAGGAAAATAGTCCAAAAGCCTATTCCCAGGCAGGCGAACATTTAATGTGGCACTGGTTCCTGAAAGGGATGTGGGAATGTTCCATCTGCCCAGGAGTCAACTGGAGAATAGTTCACATGGTACTGCCCCCACCATGCATCTTTTCTGTAATATTGTGGCCCAGTTACTTTCAGGAGCAGGATCAAAATTCCCTTGCGCTTGAAAAACCATAAATGCATGTTTTTTCCGTAGTTTTGTAGCAGTGGACTGGATGTGGTGTTTCTCTACTCTCAAAGCCAGGGATAAATTGAATTAAAAAAAGTATAGCGTCCACAGCAGAGAAGTCAAATGGAAACTGTTAAGAGGAATACCCCTTACCCACACAGTGCAGGGACATCAAAACACAGGTTCAAGCTCAATTCATCAAAACCCAGGTTCAACCTAAATTCTTTCTTTACACTTGAGGGGCAGTGAGGTCTCCTGCCCTTGTGCAATCCCAGCCCACAGCTTCCCGGCTCCATGCAGGTGCAAGGAGTTCCACGGCTCCTATCTCCAGAGATGGTGAAGTTTGGGAAATAGAAATAGCCTAAAATTTTTGAGGCAATTGGGGGCTAAGGGGAGAAAGGGAGACACAGAAATTAGACCACTTCAGTCATCTGCTTCAATTAGCAGATCCTGAGAGAAACTGGACATTCCAGGTTTGAAATAGGTGGTGGCAGAGAATGCATCTTAGTGGATATTTTTAAGAACTAACTCAAGGGAGAAAAAATGTTCTGAAGACTATTTTAAAAAAATCTCTCCTTTGGCCACGGCAAGGATTTGCAAGGAGCTGCTTTCAGTGGCACCTGGTGCAGCTTTTGACTTGAGCCTGTTGCAGACCTTGCTGGGGAGCAGGCAGAGTGTGTGAGATTTCCCTTCCCATTTCAGCATCCCCCTCTGTATCTTCCCCCCCTCACGCCTTCTTGCCCTGCAGGTTTCGCCGGCGGCGCAGCAGATGCAGCCCACGCAGACGGTACAGCCACCACAGCCGACTGGAGGCCGCCGGAGGAGAGTGGTGGACGAGGACCCAGATGAGAGGAGGAGGAAATTTCTGGAAAGGAATCGAGCCGCTGCCACGCGCTGCAGACAGAAGAGGAAGGTCTGGGTGATGTCACTGGAAAAGAAAGCAGAAGAGCTCACCCAGACAAACATGCAGCTTCAGGTGCGAGCCACTGTCTGTGCCCCTGAAGACACAGAGGGGCTCTTTGTGCTTGAATGATGGTGCCTTTGGGGCTGCCCCTGCACAGTCAGCTCCTAGCGGGAGCTCAGGCATAATCAGTCTGTTAATCAAGATGTGTGTGCTTCAATTAAAGAAATAATTACATTTTAGCGGGATAAGCCAGGAAAAAGCTGTCTTGGGATTTAGAAGCCTTCACTGGATGGAGTTGTATTTATTTTCTTTCCTTGTCGCTGCTTTTTGTGGGAATTTTTTTTTAAGTGCCATTAACATGTCTGTAAAATATTTCTTCAGAACAGGGCATGTAGTTAAACACTCATTCAAAGCCAGTAAGATAGAAGCACAAACAGATCAGTCTGTCAGTGAGCAAAATGAACTGGATAGATGAAAATACCACAAATATGATAATCAAAGCCTTTTTTACAGTGCTGTCCCTCTTACGGTAGGCACAATACTTCTGTTTCTTGTGTGCCTGTGTGCTGCCAAGGGCAGAAAACATTTGTAGAATGGCAGTCCTCCAAAACATTCTCCCACAAAACTCAGAGGTGTGAGCAGCACCCAGGCACTGGCTGCAGCTAAGCTGTATTTGGCAGCAGTCCTGCCACCGTGCCCCTGAGCATGGCAACATGGCCTTTGCCCCCACGGGTCTGGCCCCTGGCCTCATGCAGAAAGCCCCAGTATTTCCCGAGTAGACTGGAATATCGCCTTAAGTATCTCTGGTGCTGTGAAGTTAGCTCATCTGTTAGACTGCCTTCAGAGGTTACAAAATAATTTGTCGCTGACAAATGTTAACATAAACCCAGCACGCAAGCACCTGAATGTCTTTTTTTGCTCGGTTCTTTTCAAAGTTATGGAGCAGGGTTTGTGTTCTTGGGTTTAAGCTTTGGGAATAGCCTGGTTTAAATTTCGTTGCTAACCAAAGTCTTTTTCTTCTCTAGAACGAGGTTTCCATGCTGAAAAATGAGGTAGCACAGCTGAAACAGTTATTGTTAACACATAAAGACTGTCCGATAACAGCTATGCAGAAAGAATCACAAGGATATCTAAGTAAGTAGCTGGTATGTTTGCGCTGTCTCCGCACTCCTCACGGGAAAGCAAACCTTCCAATTCTTCCCTCCAGAACCCCTTCTTGGTCATATTATCACTTGAACCTGTCTTCTCAAACATCATCCGAGCCATCCAATCTCCTGCCCTTATTTATCCAGCCCCACTCAAAACCAAACAAGCCCTGGTTTGCGTACCACACAGCAGAGCTAGCCTTCTCCACCTCTCCTTTCGGCAAGGAGATGCACACGGATGGACACTTACTCCCCTGTGGAGGATCCTGCTTGAACTCACAGCTCCAAACCTGCAAGAGTCCTCCTGGGCACGGCGCTGCCAGAACCTTAAAATAACTCTCAAAAGGAAAGTTAAAAAGGAAAACATTACAGTCCCCTCCAGCGAAAATGGTACTGTGCTCTGACAGTGGCACAGACCAGGCCTGGTGCAGGTTTTCAAGGTTTGTTAACTATTTTTTAACTCTCCTCTTTCTTTTTGTTTTTTTTTCCCCAAAAAAGTTTTCAGGTAACAGAGACATTTAATCAATTCTTTCTAGTTGATGCATTTTGTGAGTGTAGTAATTTAGAGACAAATCCTCTGTTCATTCTAGAATGGTTCAGAAGAGCCTCAGGGCTTGCTAGATTGTGACATTGTCTTAAAATAGAGCCCATTTCTGTCTCCTCTGCATCACTATGCATCTGTCTCTTTAACAGTACTCAAAGAAAATACATAATTGCATTACATGCCTATCAGCTGTTGCTCGAATTAGATTTTCTGTGCTGCAGCACACTGCACTCTAATTTTGAATCCTGCTGGAACAAATAAAGCATTTAAGCATCCCAACTGATTTTAAGGACCTTAAGATATCAGACTTTTTATCCCAACATTAGTTTCAGTTATTAAGGTCTTGGACTTTTTTCAAGGTCTCGACTCCTGAAATCAGGTTGACATCAGAGAAGTTGGCTTGAAAAAAAGAACAAAAACTAAAACAATCTTAAGACTGAGAGTGCTGGATAACTGCAATTATATTTTGAAATCCTGAGAGTTGTGCATGCTTTAGTTTATCAGTATTTCCAAGAGTATCACCTAGGTTTTTTACTCGAATGGAAAAATTAACATGTGTTGTCTCTGTGCCCTCATTCCCTTCTCAGGTCCCGAGAGCAGCCCTCCTGCAAGCCCAGTCCCAGCTTGCTCCCAGCAGCAAGTCATCCAGCACAACACCATAACGACCTCCTCCTCTGTCAGTGACGTCGTGGGAAGCTCCACTCTCACTCAGCTCGCCAGCCACAGAACAGACATCAACCCCATCCTTTAAAAGTGGTTGATCAGAAACTGCTGGGGGAGTGTGGTACCGTATCAAAGCGTCCTCTCTGCTAAGGACACTTGCAACCGTAACTCAAGTCTGGAAGATTCCTCAGTTCTTGAAAGACTCTGGCTATTCATTTTTATAGTTATTAAAATGTCTTTTATACTTAGTTACATAAAAGGGAGTTACACAATTAATATGCTATCAGCTTGAGAAATGCTTGGGTGCTTTCTCCATTTTTTTGGTACCAGTTACTTGTTTATAAACCTAACTGTTTCTGTACATAGTCATGTTTCCTTCTTACCAGTCTAGCCTGCAGGCTCAGAAATACGAAGTTGTGTTAAACTGCAGCTTGTTAGCCAATGTGAGGCATGAAAAGTATTAAACAGAGTCAAACATAGGTAACTAGGAGTAATTAGGCTATAAATATAGAGCGAGGGCATCTGCTGACAGCATAATAAAAAAGAGTTAGCATTGTGCTATCAGCAGACTGCGTCTCACATTCAGAGCCTCTTTCAGAGCAGTTATATAGGATGTGGCTTCAGGACAAAATCAAGCCCAAATAGCATGCTCTTTTGTCCAGCCCTCCCCCTTCTCCTCTCTCCCCTACCCTGGCCTTTTTCTCCTCCAGTTATTCTCACACCTTCCTTTTCCCTTCCCTTTTCATTTCCCAGCTTTTTTTTTTCTCACTTTTTTTTTTTTCCCCCATTCCAAGGCTTTCTCACTTCCCCCTTTTTCTCAAAGAATGGTAATGAACAAGCAAAAATTTCAAGCCCACCTAAAAACTGTCGGCACGGCTGCTGGTTTCACTAGCTCTTCACCCACAGTTGGGCTGTGCCAAGCATTTGGCTTTTAAAAAATACAAATGCTCCTGATTTAGTGTTTTTAATAAATAGGGAAAGGTGAAAACAGCGCAGCCGCAGGTGAAGCAGGATGGTGAGCCAGCTGTGTTGATGCTAGCAGCCCTGTAAACTTCTGTGGTGCAGTAGAGGCATAGCAAGCAACACCTGAGAGTCACAGCAATTTTTTTTGCACTGCCAGTCATTAATATAGGAAAATCCATGTGTATATAATAATTCAGAAAACTTCTGTTCCCTAACCTGGTTGCATTGTTCTAGCAATGAAAACTAACAGCCTCAGGCTTCATGGGCTATAAATGAGAAATAAATCAGTGTAATGGTTCTGACCAGTTGGAAAAATGCCATTTTTAATTCCCAGGGAAAGACCTGCTCTCTGCAGGCATTCCTTTAAAAGCTCACGGACTGATCCCAAGCTGGCAGACAGCAGTGTAGCTTCACTGACTTTAATGGCACTTAACACCCGCTTACTGCGGGTAAGGAATTGTTCTTTAGGACGCTAAATAATTTTTAGAAGGCACGCAGCGGCTAAAAAATGCTGCAAGAATGCCAAGTCCCACACTTGGGATAAAATACAGTCCTGCAGAGAGGGTCTGGAAAAGAGCCTTATACCACAATTAAGGTTTTTGTTTGGACTCCGAGCCTGCCCCACAGCACAACTGATTTGCATCCCCGAGTGGTCCCAGTGATTGATGGGAAAATCAGACAGAGATGATGCCAGTTAATTATGCTGCCTTGCTGTATATTGGGACCTGATTTTGCTCTCAAATCTGTCAGTGGCAAAACCTCCCGCTGCTCGCCCAGGGAGCATGCTCCGAGCTGGTGAAAAATGTTCAAACATTTTCAGCTGCATCTTTAATAGAAAAATTCACATTATTCCCAGCAAATCCTCTAGCCCCAAACACACTTTGTTCTGAAGCAAAGCTCTCTTCCTCGAAGACTGTGTCTTTGGGAGTCATGGGTTTTAAAAGGGTGGTCTTCTCCATGCGGGAGGAAGAGTGAAACAACTGAAGTGTGAGAAGGCACTGTAAGGAGTAGGGCCTGTCCGGAAGGGAAAGCAAATTTCTGAGCATCATTCATTGCCGAATTAGTTCTTATCTTGGTGAATAACTTTTTATCAGTATTCTTTTCTTTAACAGCTCGCTTTCCATTTATGCAAATACATTCAAAAGAAGAAGATTTTTAATGTACAGTGTAAATCTTGACTTAATTATATAGTCTAAGAACCAAAAAAAAACCTATGAAAAAATACAAATGTAAAGGATTTTCTATTATATTTTAGAAAAACATATACTTTTAAAGTGTTTTAAATACTGAATCTATAATTTTTTTTAATCTCCAGTTGTAATAGCTAAATGGTTTTGCTTCATCATGGCTCCCAAGAGAACTTTTTTCAAATATGCAGTTAAGAAAAATGTTCCAGCTGAGTATCCACTATGTAAAAAACCCAAATAAGCATTTCCCCTACATCTGAATTTCATCATTCACCATCAAAAAGGAAATGCCACTGCAGGGTTAATTTAAAAAACTTTCCCTCTATATGGGTAGCACTTAAATACATTAAAAAATAAAAATCAAAGTTGTTGGTAATATTAGAATACCCAGTTGAGCTACACTGCACTAGAATTACAGTTTAGCTTCATTTTATTCAGTCTCCTCAATTAAAATATTTAGCTGTTAAAATGAAAGCCTCTGCATTAAAAAGAAAAAAAAAAGGAAAAAATACAAAAACCTTGCCTAAGTTTTGTTAAATTCAGCAACCTGACAGTTTGACTGATGTGTATTATATATAGCTCAATTATTTCTTTTTTTAATGCTAACTAGGCAAGCCAACCACACATGTTGGCCTAAATGTGTAATTACAATGAAATGTCTCCTCTCTATACTATTGGCCTTTAGGTATAATCCTTGCTAGTGATGTGGAAATAAGTAAAGGATGAAAAGCTATTTGCTATTGCTTCTTGTAACTCTGTCGCAGGTTCACAGGCCAAGACAACATGCAGCATATTTATATCAGCTGTATCATCGGGAAAAGGACCAACCGTACCAGGCACCTTATAATAGTCATCAGATTTGCTTCCACCTTAAAATGCTCTTGTTTTCCAGGGCAGTGATCCTGCAGCCTTTCCTCAAGCTGCTGGTCCAACGGGGCACTGGAGGCTGCCTGATCAATTGCTGCAGGAGAAGCCCCAGCCCTCTGTCTCCAGGATGTCCCTCTGCCATGTGGTCAGTGGCAGCATCCTCTTCCTAAGCACGTCACTCTAAATGCACTTTCTGGGCTCTTTCCATCAAGGAGGAATCCTTCTCTTCCATGAGCTACTTCTGGGGACTGCTCCATTTTCCTCTTGCCCTGCCAATCCAGCCTGTTGCCAGGCTCACCAGGCTCTGTGCCCTATCCCACTGCCAGCAAAGGACAACTCAGACCACTTCCATCATCCACTCTCAGGGCACTCGCAGGTTGGTGAGCCTTGGCCAGTGCCTTGTTCAGGAGGAGGTGTTACCCTGCCATAGACAGCATCTCATGGGTGTGACATTGGAAGCAGGTTGGAAATCTCAGCCACGGAGAACTGCAATACTTTGATCAGAGAGAAACGATGCTGCGATCCAGCTCTGGCACCCCCAGCCCCACTTCCCCAAGTCAATTTATGCAAGCCATATTCATAATGCTGCCTGTGGGAGACAAGTAGTTTGTGTGCTATCATGGTGTGTTTTATAAGGACAACGACCATGATGATGATTATGATTTGTGGAGAATTTCTTGCTGTTGGGAGTTAATGCCTGCTATGAAGCTAAATGTCTGCTGCCCATATTCTGAATAGTGGAAAGTCAATGGTTCAGTGTCTCAGTGCATGTGGATTTAGTGTTAATGAACTCAATCCTGTTAACTAACAAACCAGCTATAACTGTTGTTAAATGCCCAACTTTTGAGGATTCATATTTTTTTAAGCAACAATATTTAGTGTTGAAAACTAGTCTTTTAGTTTAGGCAAAATGTGCTTTTTAGCAGCTAATACCTTTTTTTTAAAAAAAGCGTATAGAGTGAATTTATGAAAATTCATGAGGACCAAAGCAATTTTAAAACAGGAATCTATTAATTTAGTATTCACATAGAATTTTATAAAGTATTTATTAATAAATGTTATTTTAACACATTCCATTTGAACAGTATTCTTGTACAGAATCTGTTTGGTTTTGGTTTTTTTAAGTTACAATATTAGTTTCGCAATAAACTACTCTAGGTGTGTGTGCATCTTAATCTTTCAGGGTCTCAAGCAGAAGTCATCCATCTAAGATGGAGAAGCTTGCTGAGGTCAGTTGTACAAAAATTCCTAGAATTAAATGTTTTCCTTAAAGCAGCATCTGCTTTTTTCCTTTTTTTTTTTTTTTCAATAACAATGAAACAAATTATAAACCTTCAATTGTTTCCTTTGTATTGCAAAATGTGCTTTCTCATTTGAGAAAGCATGAGTCAACGTATAACTGGAAAGCCTGTCATTTTTTTTTTCTGCTTTTTTTTAAGGCTGATTTTATACATCACCACAGAAGATCTAACCCCATCCTCACTTCTTGCCTAATATCACATAGTGAGTTGCACTATACTGCCTTATCATTGCCTCTTCAGTCCTCTTACTAAGCAGTGTTCCTTAGATTTAGACCATTGAAGCTCCATTATACATCAGAGAAAATCACTGGAGGGGGAAGAAGAGAAAAAAATTGATCTGTAGACATAAAACCTAAACTGTGCCTATAAAACAAAACCAATTACAACAAATTAGTATCTTATTTCTACATTTCAATTATTTATATTCTTTTAAAATTGCACTTTAGCTCTTGCTCTCTTTCTTGCTCTCCCTTGTTGAATCATTTATAAATACTCTTGTAAAAGTTTTGCACCAGATACATTTATATGCTTTCACTGGTGGCATATCTACAACTTGTCTCTCACACCTGCCCGAGTGGAGAAGCTGAGACCAGCCAGTCTGCAGTGTGACTTAGACTTTACACTCTCTTCATGACAGCATATAAATGTTTTATTATGCAATGTGTGTGATGTGAGGCAGCATCTAAGCTACATTTATAATCTCTCATCCCAAGAACCAAAGTGTCCTGTATATCGTAAGGTCAGGAGACTGGCTCTGTTGTGCATTGTGATGCACTTTTGACTGTTGTCCAACTCACAGTAGCTGCAAAGCTGCAGTGGTAACAGTGGCCATACTATGTATTAGAGTTCTGAATCAATAAAATATGTTGCCTTATAACTTGACTAGGGACAGCACCTTTAAAAAGAAAAAAAAAAAAAAAAGAAGAAGAGACAAAAAACTTCTAAGGACAAATAAAAGCAATAAAATCTCAAGAAATTTGAACACCAAAAAAAAAAGGTTCAACTTTTCAACATCTGAAACTATCACCTTACCACATAGACAAAAGAGACTGTTTACACCCATAACCTCTTTTTTTTTTCTTTTTTTTTTTCCCCAGAGCTTACATTTACCTCAGTTTTATCAGTGGCTTTACACTTAAGAGCTAAATTGCTCACCATTATTGGTTTTCCATAGCTTTCAAAACAACTTTATAGCAAATCCTAAACTGCATGAGGCCAAAAATGTCAGTGTTCACACACACTCAGAGACAAGATTGATTCTCTAAGTGGAAATCTGATCCTTTCCCAGGCTCTCTTTGGACTGGAATCAATAACTGCAACTCGTTATATTTAGATCAATGTGTAATACCTGGGATTCAGGATCTCCAGTTCTACATTTATGCAAGTTAAATATTAGTACTGCTGAGGAGCACCTGATGGAACTGTTCACAAAGCCCGTGGTCAGAGCCTGCCATCTGATGCTGTGAGGGTCTTAGATCCAAATAACTTTCTTGACTAAAAATCTGCGTGACAGCCTTCTGAATGAAGACTGAAAGCTCCTTTCGGCTTTGCAGAACCTGCAGCAGTGTCCTGGGGTGAGGGAGGTGGGAGGATCGATTGGGCACATCAACAGAAATGTTTTCCATGCCAGAATATAGGAAGTTTCAGAGAAATACTTTCCCCACCCCACAGAGCTGAGATTGCAAGGAGTTCCCTGACAGAGGTCACCTTTAGCATGCGTCCACAAGAAAAACTACTTTGCATGAGAGGTGTATCCGCTCTTCTGACTGAGAACAATAGCCACTGAGAGTTTTGCCAAGGACTTTACCATTGGGACCCAAGTGTTTCCCAGCCCATGGCCGTGAGCTCTGTATCCCTCTCTCTGTAGCAGCTCTCTTCAAACACTGGGTAGCACTCAGTGAACATTGCTTCTTTGGACTATTGCCATTGTCCTGGTTTTAAGGAACTTTTAGCACTGCTTGGAGTAAGCCTAAACTATCGAAGTTTATATATAAATATATATATATATATTATATTAAAAAAGGTGCTGTCACAGTAAGTTTTGGGCTTGAGGTTGTTTGTATTGTATGCAAAGGTTTTGTGTTTGTATGTCTGTTTGTTTTATTCTGTAAAGCAACCACCTTCCTTACTGGAAGGAGATACTTTTTTTTTTTGGTACATAAATGTAAATACTTGCTGCAGCATTTAATATGTTTAATTTTATGTTAAGCTTTTTGTTGCATTGTGAACCCATTATTGTTACAAATGGACAATGAGTTCATTGAGACTGTTCAACTCAGTCAGATTTTTACATCTCTTTCTAGCTAGAAGAGAAAGGATTTTTGTGCATTTGTACAAATGTTAATAATATCACTGCAATTCCAATATAATAAAGCACTCAAATACAAATAATTCCAGTAGTATGTCTATACTCCAGACATTTTACCATACTTACAACTCCTGCAATTAAACCAAGCTACTCTTCACTGATTTCTATTATGACCCACAACCCCTCAACTCCCTCCAAACTGGAGGTGCACACTCCTGTCTGGGGGCTGGAGCAAGGTGCTATGCAGACCTTGCAGCTCACCATTGTCCCCAGGCAGCTGAGGTGACTTGGTAACAACAAGTTCTCTGAACTTCTTCCAAGCAAGGAGGCTGCAAAGCCTCAAACAAAAAGACTTACATGGTGGAGCCTGACATGAGGCCTCCGCATAAGGATGAGACAATCTGTTACTTTACTTTTCCTTGCAGCTGGAGTGTGCTTGTACCAAAATACACTCCATGCTTGTTATCCCGCCAACCTCTCCTCTTGCCAAAAGCTGCCTGGAAATGGATTTCCTGCTGGGCTAATTAGCTCTAATTGTGATGCCCCTGTTATCTTGCCAACCTCATTTCTCACTATAAATTGGTCCAATACAGACCTTGGCACAATAATGCGTAAACTTTAATCTAAAGTTAGTCGGGATGAACCCATCTCTCCAGTGGGAATTAGATTAGCTGTAGATTAATTCAACTCGATGTCTTGGTGGCAGTCCCCGAGTGAGGGCCTGACCCAAGTGGTGCAGCCTCAGTGACAAGGACCAGCCTGCCAGCAAGCGCTCTGTGCTGGTGTCACACTGCAGGGTATCGGCCCCACGCGGTGTGACCGTGCTGCTCCTTTGGGGGCCCCGGCACAGGCACAGCTTCTGCTGCTCTCCCCCCTGGTTTTTAAAAGGCTAAATCTGGCCAACAGCATTCGCCCTCCTAAAATGGGTAGGAAAAAGGCAGAGTCATGCCCCTGTTTCCATCCTCCCTTTGTAAAAGCTGGAAGATGGGGCAGTGGGTGCACATGGGGGTACATGCTCTTTAAGGGGGTGCAACAGAGGTTTTCCCTAAACATCAAGGCATGGCATTAGCTGGATCCTTTTCTGAGCCCATATACTCCTGCATTGCCTTTAAAGCAGGGATGTCATGCCACTGCTTAACGTGTATTTATATAGCAGGGCCCTTGCTCTGAGGCCAAATACTGAAAGAGGATCATCATATCTGTAAAAATAGGTGCCTCTCATGAAGACATATCACAGGATAACTTTATTGTCCACACAGTTATATTTACACCTGACAGTATGAGCTAAGCAGGATGTATTCAGGCTGACATAACACTGCTCTTTACAGCTGATTCATGGTTTTCCAAACCTGATCATAGAATTTGTTCCTCTTCCAAGCAGTCCACTGTTACTATTGCTCTCTCCAGGCTGCTTTGGACACCATAACAAAGTTATTATTAGCAAGAAAATGAATCAGTGTGAGCACACACTCTTCTCCTTTACAGGAATGCAGCCAGAACTCAACTAAGTTGAGGAGTCTCTGCATCAGCAAGAAGGTTGCCCCAGCTTATACTGGTCAGGGCAGTGGTACAGAGAGACTCCTTCCCTCTGCCACACCAGCTTCTTGTGCTTTGGCTGGACCCGCTTAGCTCCTCAACATGTCCCAGCTTTTTCCTGAGCCCAGGCTGCAGCCTACTTGCTATAAAGGCATTCAAAACCAATGGCAATGTAGCACAGAGTTCGAGTAGGGATGATAAACAAGCACAGAGGACACCACAGGTACCCAAGGACATTGGCAAAAATCAAGGCAGCATAAAAGAGCAACAACAGCAATGTGGAGAAAGTGAACGCCTCCCCAAAAAAGGCATGTGGAGCTAGGGGAGGGATGAATCCCCATGAGCCCAGACATAAACAGACACAAGAGCTGAGAAATTGGACTCGAGCTGGTGCTAGAGAAACTCTTCAGCAGGAGGATGGATAAACATGGCAGAGAAGAGTGCTTTTTGTTAAAAAAAAGTTTTAAAATACTAGGATAGAGGGAACACTAGATATACAAGGATGCAAAGCTCTTCACTATCACACTCACTCTCAGCATAAAAGAGAGAAAGCATGCCTGACCTCTTTTGGAAAATCTCCCCACATGGAGCTAGTGGGGAATCTCCCCACATGCAGCCCTTGGGGACAGGCTCAGAAATTATGTGGTTGGTTAGGTTCCCTCATTAGCAACACTTTCTACCCACAGCTCTAGTAAAGGCTGGCAGGACAGACCTACCAGCTTTCCCTGCCCACCTGGAGTCACTGTCTAGCTGGAGGCAGGCAATGGATGTTTTCTTCTCCACAATACTACTGGCTGCTAAGGGCCCCACTACAAGAGACTCCCACTCTGGGACTACCCCCAGAATTAACCTGTTACACCCACTTTCTTTACACTTTACTCACAGGCATTTGTGAGCTTACCCACAGGAAACAGGCACAAGATAAATCACAAAAATTTATTGAGAACTTTTTTCTAGGGAGTCAAAAAATTAATCAAGCATCAGAAAGGAGGGATCAAAGTTAAATCAGGACCACCACTACCATTAAGGTCAGAGCCAACAATTGATGGTCTGAGACTATTTGCTCAGTTCTTTGGTCTGCTTTGTTATTGCAACTGCCCTTATTTTTTAATCTCTGAGCTGCTGTGCTGCAACAGGGACCTTTATTTTAGTGGATCTAAGAAGGGCATTAGTGCTGCCATGCATTTAAAACTCTCTGCAGCATTCTTGAGCACTATTTTTCCTCCAGCCTGCTCTATTCTCCAGCAATACAATGCCACAGTATGAGAATGACCCAGCGAAGCTGATAAAATATTTAAGACGTGTGTTCTGATTGTGTTAGGTAAGCAAATACCACAAGAGCCCAACCATTAGTGAACCTGATCAGTTCATTCCCCCAGGACCTGCCAGCAGAGCTAGCCAGAGCAGTCTGAACTAGAAGCAATGAGGCAGCTACCTTCCCCAAAAGAGAGGGAAGCTTGAAGGTGTATTTTGCAGAGATGAGGAATTTGCAGCCTGGGAGTCGTGCTCTAAAAACAAGAAAAAGACATACAGGTATATAGATAGGCAGACATAGATTCTGTAGATACATATAGACAATATAGATATGTAGATGCAGACAGCAGAGATGTGTGCCTCTGTGTGTGTGTATACAGCAGGTCAGCAGGTGTTTCCACAGGGCATTGCAGTCAGCTGACAGCAAGACAACTTAAAAGAAAGAAAAATATTTGACATAACTAGCCAGTTCATGTAGGAAATTGAGTCGAGAAAAAATAAACAAAGGCAGAAATGGATTAGTTTAAATTTGGGGCCCTCTGGATTATAATGGATCCCATAGGAAGACGGGAGGCTTTGTATGGAAGGACTCTATATCCTCCTTGCACTTTCCCTTTTGTTTCACTAATCATTTTCATTCTGTGTTATATGGTGGTTGAGCCAATTCCAGCTTAGTAGAAGTTTTTCTTAGCATCAAGAAGCTGTGCTACAAAGACAACACATAGCCAGGGATAAGAAAAAGGAACTGTCCACAGTGGGACACAGCTGTGGACTCTGGTTACGCTGGGTTGTGTAGGGTATCACAACACCAGCTGTTGTTTTGACTTGGGTTTTTGTTGTTGGTATTTTGCTGTGGCTGCTCCCTGTACTTTGATCTATTCGTTAAATTGTCAGGATTAAAGTTAAAATCAGGCAGTTTTCACAAGCTGCGTGGGGAGGATGAAGAAGTGGTAGTTTTGCTACCAGTGTCCTTCTGCAATGGTGGCTGCCTTTAGAGGGAAGGTTTTTTATTCAGATGGAGTGAGTGCAACCTGCACTGACTGACATCCCCTTGGGTACCTAACTCTGCAATCCTAAACTCATCCCCTAGAGCAGCCAAGGCACTACCAGGCCTGTGTGAAGGTGTTTCTCCTACCTCTGTGGCAGTACTGTGAAGGGCCTGGGGGGACACCCACAGCCCCACCATTCCACAGCAATACAATGTGGTAACATCCTGGCCCTGCTGGCGGGGAGGTTTGCAGGGCTCCCACTGTATTGACACACTTGGCACTGGCACTGCAGGTGACTTCTACCACTGCACTGCAAAAGCTGAGCTAAACCAATGCCCTGCCATTAGTCTGACTGTGCCTCAAGCCTATCTGGCTGACTAAAACTAGGGAAAAACGCAGTGGAAAAGTATTTATCATGTTGCCAGTGTAGCTAACTGGTGTGGCAAACCATGCAGCTCACTGTGTGCAGAGCCTGGCAAGGGCAGGAAGGACAGTAGGCAGATGGGTGGGCAGGGAGTGAGCAGAGAATGGAAAGATGGGCAAAATGTTTGTGAGTTGCTGCATGGTGAAGGTGTACTCCTAGGCTGTGCCCAGGGCACTAGACAGAAACTCAAATGAGATGGTGTCTACATCTTGTGCCATTAGTGGCAGTGCTTCTGCCTGGTTGTTCCTATGAGGCTTCTATATTGACCCATCACCAAGGCTCTACCCAGAGTGGTTCTCCCCCTCCAAAGCCCATGAAGCCAAAAGTAGCTTTAAAACATGATCTGCTCTCTGCCTCCAAAGAGTCAGCAGTCCTCACTGTGCAGGGACAGGGAAACCCAAGCTACTGACTACAATGGGCTTTTAAATTCTTTTTACAGTGGACTTCCAGAGCAAAATTCACATTTTTATCTGATTAGAAAGACCTTCATGCATATCTCCATGAGGGTGATTCCCTCTGTCATGTTATGTATGCCTCATGTCACTCCAGGAGAATTGTACAAAGATCCTTTTTAGCAGCAGAAAAAGAGGTACCACCTTGATCTCCTCACAAAAACATTTCTGCTTTCCTTGCAGGCCCGTGCTGAGCAAGGGGAGCATGCATGGCTGAGCCCTGTCAAGGGACACTGGCACAGGAGGAAGTATGACATCCACACCCCTGGCACTCACAGCTCGTTTCTGGGATGGGATGAGAAAGACCTGTTTTTCCCAATCAGAAATTAAGACCCTTTGACTTTCTGAAGCCATAGAAGTCAGGAACAAGACAGTCCCTTTTCCAGGAAAACTCTACTTCTAATGTGGTATGAGAGCAGTAGGAACCCATCAGAGCTGCAAAGCAGAGCTCCATCACTGCTGCTGGGCTAATCAGAGCCAGCAGCTGTGAGGGAAAGCCAAGGACAGCTTTTAAATGCACACGGCGCAGAGAGGAATGAAAAATATTAATTTTAAATGGATCGACATTGGCCTTGGAACTAGGCAGGCAAACATCCAAACCTGTCAGGAGGGAGTAATGAGGGCTTTTAAATTAGATGTGATCACCTATCTGCGGCTGTACAGAGTGTTTGCTGTGTATCCCCCATACCTTAGGGAGAACCCCAGACATGTGAGGTTACAAGTGGGCTGTCTGTCTATGGGCTCTTTCATCTGAAAGTTTCAAGTGCTTCTCGGGCTTTAATTTAGTGCCTTAATTACCCAGGGATTTAGGTAAATATAATTGTCTTCATTTTTCCCAGCAGTACACAGAGAGGAATAGACTGACAGAGAAACCAGAAAGCGTGAGCACGCCCCCCACTTCCCTACCCCTCCTTTTCCTGCTCTTGCCAACAGCCCGTACATCAAGGCACTGCCAGGAGACTGCGGGCAGGCCAAGCTTTACCTGCTGAAGGCATATCCATGCAGTCCTCCCTAAGAACTGTAATCCTTGCCCTCAAGGAGAAATGAGCTGTTTTGCTTTCCATTTGTCTTCTTCAAAGCTCTGGCCAAGCTCATCCTCATTAGGAGGCCATTAAAACACCGATGCTCTTCACATTACGATTTCCTCTTGGATTAGATGGGAAGATTTTTATATGCTGTAAAAAGATTCTCCGGTTCTGACATCTCCTTTTTTATTTGCCCAGACCAAAAGCTCGCAAGGAACAGGAATGGGAAACCATACCAGCATTCAAATAAAATGCCACAATCATCCACAGAGGCGAGAGGAAAGCCCTACAGTCTCGTTAGCCAAACTTGCACATGGTTCTAATCAAATGGGTGGGAGGGAGACATTCCCTTGGCCACAGATACCAACGATTTTTTCCTTAGGTTCCAATTCTGTAACTCTTATTCATCCGAAGATAAACGGGCTTTTCAGGCAGGGAAAGAGGGCTTTGGGACTGGGCTCTAAGGCTTTTCATGTATTCATGAAGTTGTCACTTGCCTTTTACATTCAAATTCTGATGGGTCAGACTTCCTAGACAGTGTCTTTCAACACCTAATAACTCACCCAGCAAGCTCCAGTGCTAATACAGACGTCTTCTTATCAAGTTTGAGACTGAGAGGTTTGAGGATTATTTTAAAGACACTTTTTGGATTTATATTGAATCCTTCACAGGGATTATTTATGTGGCATTTCTTTCCCATTACACAGTTGAAAACATCACCTGTTTTATCGGGAGATTTCTGGGGTGAGTGCAGAAGTATTTTGAGGAATTTGGTCATTGCCATTTGCTAATGGAAAATGTAGTAACCGAAGCAGTTTTTTTAAAACCACAATAAATTTTATATTTGTTACTGCTGGATTCCCATTAAATGCATTAATTACAGGAATGTTTAACGAAACAAGTTAAAAAACCTCCCCTCCATTACGTGCAGAGCACTGTGGAAAACAAGGTATTCAGCAGCGTGTGCTCTTATATGCTCTTAATAAAAGACCTTACCATAAGGTAAAAACCTAATAAAATATGCTATAATGTGCTATGGGACCCACCATTGATTTACAATACGTTTACTCCTTTAGCACTAAGCAAGTTTTGCACAATACACAGCCAGCTTTTATATATTTATATATAAGACCTGTTTTCTTCTCACAAAGATTTATAGAACTTCCCCAGAGCATATTAATTTTCTAAAAAGTTCTTTGTTTTGCTCTATATTCATTGTAATAAAAGCAACAATCTTCTTCCTGATTGACACCCGCGATATTAAAATCACAAAAAAAGGAGAGCTGATATCGTAATACTTTATATGGAAATATTACTCTGTGGGCTCTGTGAGACTAAATGCAAACAGAGTTTTGCTAATATCTGGCATTTTGCAAAACTGCAGCATGTTGGGTGAGGTCTAGAAATACATGGCAAAATTATTGTGAAGTTCCAGTTTTTAATTCCTCCAAGGAACTATAAATGAGTAATTTTAAAAATAAGTTCATACACCTTCTGTTCCCCCAAATTTACATGATGAACATGTAAAACCCATAGCAACAAGTTCAATATAACTGCTGAGAAAGTTAAATTATGCATAACATAATGAACATGGGTTGAAATCCTTGAAGAAATGAAACGCGGATTCTCTGAAATACACTTGCCAATCCTTTGCATGTCATCAAAGACTATTTTTTCAAGTGCGATGTAATGTCTCATGATATAATGGAACAGTTCTCGGTGTTCCCTATTAGTCACACAGATTATTATGGTTGGCATAGGGTCCTCTCTGCGTTCCTTCCTTGGAGGTACATTTGCTCTCCGATGCCCATTCAGATCACTATAAAATTCAGCCCCCTGGTTTCAAAAGGGCCCCCTTCTGCCTCAGCCTCACCTGCAATAATTGCAGGGGAACGTGCAAGACGCTCGTCCTGCCAACCCGCGCCGAGGGCCCGTCCTGCCGCGCTCCGCAGGGTTCGGCCCAGGCGCGCAGACTGGGGCCTACAGCGGACCAGGAGCAGGGGCCTTTGAGAGGAAAATCTGCTCGCCTTGCCCAGCTGAGGGAGGTCAGCTTTGCTGAGAGCAAGTGTCGCCCTGTTTACGCACACCTTTGGGGCAGAGGAGCTGGGCCGAGATGCTTCTCTGCCTTCCACAAATCTTCCAGTTGCCTCACGGACGCTGCCGAGGCCGCTGCCCCGCACTCCCAAGCCCCGGCTGCGAGCACTGCACAGACCTGGTGTGAGCACTGCACAGCCCCGGGTGTGAGCACTGCACAGCCCCGGGTGTGAGC
>VWYP01011716.1:324155-349610 GCA_013400435.1 Pycnonotus jocosus
GCTGTTTTTCTTTCCTCGGTTTTTTCTTTCTTTCCTCGGTAGGCACGGGGCAAACTGCCCCGCAAACTGATCCGACCGACAACTAACGGATCACACCCCAGCAAAGGCAAAAGTTACTACCAAAAGGTCTGGAATTGTTTCCTTCCCGCGTCGGCCAGCTCCGTGGCTGTGTGATCACTGGATTTCATGAGAGGAAGAGACAGTGCAACGCGCTTTTTGCCGGAACAGGGAACCTTTCATCGCTTTGGTGGGACACCAGGGTAGCAGCAATGGGAAGTGCCGTCCTGACCCACGGAATGGCTCTTCTTTCTCGCAGCTGCTCTTTCGCCTGGGGCAGGGGACCATGGGTTCAAGAGGTTGGCTTCTCACTCTGCCTGCAAATCTCCCCAAAGAGAAAGGAATCGGGATTGCTCTGGTGATTTCTTAGTTTTGCTATTTCAGAGCTGACAATTTTCAGCAAGAAACCAAATATGAGGCTGTAACCGTAGGAATGTGAATGAAGACTTTCAGCCAAAGAGTGAAAGCAAGGGAATTAAGAGTTATTACAAGTAGCATCTTTACTCTTTATATATAACTATGTAAACTTCAAGGTCCCTTCCAACCCTAACCATTCTATGATTCTATGAAATATATACCTCAGCTGCTTTCTCTGTGGACTATGCAGACTATTTCTGTTCTTGGCTTCAACCATTTTAAAAATTACAAATTTAAAATTTAACAAGAAAATGTTCGGTTGGAGTAAAGCTCTGGAACTTATTAAAAAGTACACACAGCCACGTGCTGTGAATAGTGCATCTCTATTCAGCACAGCAAGGACAGTCTTCAGCTTTCTGAAGCTTTTCCTGTTAAAATGCTGACCCTGGAAGAAATTAAAAGAACAGCACTGAGTGAGGTCTCTATAGAGGGGACAGCACAACCTGCAGAGGGACCCTGTGCACTGGGGATAAATGGCAGGGATTTGGTAGCAGGCAATGACCAGTGTGGAAGGAGGACACGAATCACAGAATCGTTAAGGTTGGAAAAGACCTCCAAGATCATCAAGTCCAACCATTAACCCAGCACTGCTGTGACCACTAAAACAGGTCCCAAAGTGCCACATCCACAATTTGTTAAAATACCTCCAGGTATTTAAGTGGTGATTCCCTAGGCAGCCTCTTCCAATATTTGGCCACACTTTCCATGAAGAAATTTTCCTAAAATGCAATCTAAACCTCCCCTGGTGCAATTGTCACTTGTTACCTTGGAGAAGAGACCAACCCCCTCCTCATTACTATCTCCTTTCAGGTAGAGAGCACTGTAATGAGTTCATTGTGGACACCAATAAAATTCTCCCTGGTCCTCCTTTTCTCCAGCCTAAACAGCTCCAGCTTGCTCAGGCACTCCTCATAAAACTTGTGCTCCAAGGCATTCACCAGCTCCAATGCCCTTCTCTGGACATTCTTTCTTGTCTCTGGACATGTCTTTCTTCTAGTGAATGGCCCAAAACTGAACACAGGTTTCGAGGCGTGGCCTCACCAGTGCCCAGAACAGAGGGACAGTCACTGCCCTGGTCCTGCTGGCCACACTGTTTCTCATACAGGCCAGGATGACATTGACCTTCTGGCTGGCTCATGTTCAGCTGCTGTCAACCAGCACCTTTCCTCTGGGCAGCTTTCCAGCCACTCTGCCCCAGCCTGTAGCACTGCCTGGGGCTGATGTGACCCAAACGCACGACCCAACATTTTGCCTTGTTGAACCTCAGACCACTGGCCTTTGCCTATCAATGCAACCTGTCCAAATCCCCCTGCAGAGCCTTCCTACCCTCCTGCAGATAAACAGTCCCACACAACTTTTCTCAGTACTCTAATTAGTAATCAGAGATTTATGTTAATTGGCAATAAGTAATAAAGTAAAAATTCCACAAATGGAGCCCATTTTGCCTATAAACTCTGAGCACATTATGCTGGCTGACATGAATAAAGGGGCCATAACCCCTTGTAACCCATTTGCACTGTAAATCTACCCTAGTACAACATGCCCTGCACTCGCCATCTTGGGAACTACATTATTCATCACAGAAGTTTCTCATGAATTTCCAGTGATTTAATTTGTCTTTTGACCTGTATCTTATGGGAATCTGGTAAATTATCATTTAGGTGATTAAGGCTTGAGGCATCAGTGAGAAGAGCAGGATCTGAGAAGAAACCCAAATCTTTTGGTCACATGGGACTTCTTAAAGAAGCCAGATAGATTTTGCATTAATGTATTTGAAAGTTTTCAGGCCATGTGCAAAGATTTCAGTCCAAAGGAGTGCTCATGCCTTTTAGGTAAAACCACTAAACAAGGGGATTTAGGAACTAAGAGAAATATTAAATATCTGAATGAGATTGAGTTGCACACATCTTACAGTTAAATCATTGTAAAGTTAATAGGAAAGAAAAATGTTGTTACTATTCACCAGGATTTTTTTTTTCCCATTTTGCTGTATTTCAGCAACTCATTTTTATTGAAGTGGTCTTTAACCATACAGCACAGCTTCTTAATTCTGTTGTTTGGAAAACCTGAAGCAGAAAACCTAAACAAATAAAGCAGCCCTTTGAATCATGCTACTGAGAGTGGGTTTTTCTGGAAACTACTTCTAAAAAACAGTCATTAGGTTAAAACCAAATCTGAAACTCTCCTTCATACTGACACTACAAAACAGTACAAAAGATACCTGTGCAAGTGCTGATTTTTATGCCTGTGTTGAACTTTTAGTATCATGGGACTATTTGCGCTAGTGCAGATAAGCCCACATGTGAGTGTTTGCAGAAACTGAGCCTTATCTCCAGCCCCTATTAGCTGGATTCAGCTCAAGCAGACACATGCTGCTTTCTCTCAGGAGCCACAGGGTGAATACCCTCCAAGTTTCAGATCTCCTTTTCCACTCTAAAGTTAAAACTTCAAAAGTCTGCAGTGAGAACCTTTGGGGATTAATGTAATTCATTCTTTCCTGTCCAAGTTTTACATTGTGGGGTTATTATGCTGCTCACCACAACTGCAAGCTCTGGGCCAGAGACAACTGTTTCAGTTTATTTTAACAGGGTGTTTACCTTATTAAAGTAATAACAAAGAGGGATGATTGCATTAATTACTACATCAAACTAGCTGCCATGGCACTCCCCTGCCAACCCTCAAATCAATTAGTTGCATCTGTAAGTTTGAAGGTTTTTTATTATTATTTCTTTTCCCCTCTGTTTTTCTTTTAATCCATTTTGCCACTTAATAGTGTCTCTTCAAGTGAAAGCTATTGTTCTTCACTGAGAGGATGAGAAGATTTAGATGGACTCCTAACATGTGGTAAGAGGTTCAAAGCTTGATTCATGGTTACTCAGACCTATCTGAAGTGATACATACCCCACAAAGTGATTTTAAAATGCTGCTTTTCTACTGATAGCAATTTAGACATGCCTTGCCCTGGTGTAATTGGTTACAGGGGTTCAAAAAAGCAGTAAACCTTGGGGGTTGTCATATCTCTCTGAACAAGTGGCATTAGTGGTGTCACAATAATGTAAATTCAGCATTAAGAATATGACCAAATCGGCTACCTTTCTTGGTTTTATGTTAAATCTAGTTTCTTAATGAAATAGTGCAATGTGCTGCATGCAGAGCAGTGAGTGTACATCTTTATTTCCCTCCTAGTAAACTTGAAGCCATCAGACAATTTCAAAAAAGCAGATGGGCAGCAGTCACAAAGCTCCAACCAGTTTTGTGAAAGGAACAGGTGGGATAAAGAAGAGAGAGAATGCTTTTCCCATCGTTGAGGGAGAAGTCAGCGAGACCTCCTTGTGCTCATGTGAGGCACAAAGCCACATTTCCACCAATGGTCTGGGGGGTTTGGAGACACCCACTTCACTTCCCCACACAGCAGCCATTTCAGAAGAGCACACCGGGGGTTTCTTTGCCCCCAGGACTTTGAAGGGACATGTGCAACCAGGGTTTTTTAGGAGAGGAGTTAATTTTTACATCAGAGAGAGAGGGAGTGCCTCTTTATAGGAAGCTGTCTGCCAAGATAGCAGCAGGCACAGCGCAGCATCCTGAGTCTCTGATCGGGATAAGCAGCAACTCTCTGAGCATTTTTAGCAGTACCCTACAGCTGCCAGTTGCAGATATAAGGTAGAAGGATGACAATGGACCTGGCTGCTGCTTCCCAGTTCTAATTTGATCTAAATCAGATCATGAGCAGTTAAAAAAACAGGCTCGGGGCTGCTTTAAGCTAAATAGCTCTTTATCACTAGCCTGCAAAGACAGCAATACTAGTCCTGTCATCTCCTGTCTTCAGCGTTCTGCTTGCCACCAGCTGCAGAAGCCACTGGGGCTGCAGATTTCCCAACAATGGAATAAACTGCACTGTGGGAAGATCCATCTCCTTTTGGTCCCATTGTTCTATCAACACAAAATGTCTCAGTGCAGCTGAGAATCTGGCTCTTCACATCTCTCCCAGCTTCTAATAGATTTCAGCAAGAAAATGTGTTGCTTGTCTCATTTTACTGGGAGCACATAACTGCTGTCAGAGACATCCAAACTGATTTCTTTTTTTGTGAAAAAATGTTGCACATTAGACACGTCGCCTAAAATTGCTTGAGGTGGGAGTAGGGGGAAATGTAGGAGGGGATTTTGCCTGTGCCATGGGGAAGATCTTTACAGCAAGTTTACTATGGTGGGGAAAATCACTTCTTGGTGTAATTATTAACCTCAGTGTCACCATTGCAGTCAGTTAACAGGACTAGGAATTTCCCTGGTATCCCTGGGCCATATTCTGCTCTTTGATGCTCCATTTGGCTTCCATTTTCCTCAGCTGGTCTCATATATGCATCTAAGAGAAGCATTTTGCCCAAACAGAGGAATTGCCACTTCTGTTACAAGCAGAAGCATTTGGTATGTCTCATGTGGATTTCCATTCCTGGGTGGAAAAGTCTCGGGAGATCAACAGGGTTCCTTTGTTGCCCAGTGATTTAAGGTGTGTTGGTTTGCATGACTTCATCTTCTACCTCCCAACACTCATGAGGCTTTACTGAATTAACTGAAAGGAAAGAGAGGCAGCAGAGGAGTGGGAGAATGGGACCATCCTACACAGATCATTTCTGTATACTTAAAACATTAGAGAATTCCTGTGTTTAGGAAGAAAAAGAAGAGAGCCCACCCACCACCACTGCGCCCTGGTGCTTACGGCATTACGCCATGCAAGTAATAGAGGGTATGTTTGTGTTTAAAAGAGTGTCAAAGCCAAGTGTGGTAAAGAAAATACCTGGCGTGATAATAAATCACTTAAAATGTTTGCAACCTCACAAAACAGGGATTGTTGAGAATTTTCATGTTTCACTCCACATTTTCTTTCAAAGGAGTGGGAGGAGAAAAAGTTTTCAATTTGTCTTGCAGACATGTAATTTTCATGTTCGTGTTATGTCTTTAATTATGCCACTGAGAAGCACTCAGCAGAATTTGCCTCCCTTGCAATACCTTCTGAAATGAAAAATTAAATTCTGTTCTAGTTGTAATAATAAGAGAATTTTCATCTTCAAAAGAAAGAAAAAATCCTCTGTTCAGGCCAAGGGATTTAACCAGGACTCAGGGCATATGAAGAACAATCCGAGTGTCAAAGCACAGGCATTTAATGCAATAGACACAAATTAGCCTTTGATGCCCTGTAGCTCCAAGACACCCGCTTGAGGCTGGCAAATGTGACAGAGCACATCTGCAGCCTCCAGAAAGTGAGGTGAAGGGCAGGCAGGGTGTCTAAAATGGCGTTGGTTATCATTGCTTAGGCACTAGAATTTCTACACACTATTGTAAGTTATTGCTGCATAGGTTTGACATCCGATTATGTATTTGATGGGAAGCATGTTACATTGTTGTGACTCTGGAGTAGACATACATGAGCAAAAGATGCACAAAAATGATGCCATAGTGTCCTTCTGTATTACTGACAAGATGAAGGTTCATTGGGAACTAACTGCAGGTGGGAAACCCAGAGAAAATCCAGGGACATAAAGGATGCTCAAAGGCATAAAGGTAAATTCAGGTGTATTGTCTTCACCTAAGTTCCCTTATGAAAACTGTATATGCTAACTGACAACAGTCATTCAGCTTCTGATCTGAGGAAAAAACCTTACTGGACTTTTCTACAGTTGAGCATTTCGTGAAATAGCGACTCCAGAATAAGTGTCCTTAGCAGCACTTACCCAAAGTCAACAGAGTTGAAATCAGAATAGTATGGAATAACACTATGTATGTGCTTATAACAAAATAAAAATGGCATCCTGGATAAACTCAAGATTAATTAAACCTATGGCCTTGCAAAGAAAATAAAAATAACTTTAAACAAAATCTATCAGCCTAGTGCTTTAAAAGTTTCCCTCCCCTTTTTAGTTTTACTCTAGGAATTACATTTCAGCTAGAGCTTTACTACTTTTGGAAGGTAGCAAAGAGAGTACTCAATTGTACAAAATTGTGGAAATTAGGACTCCTTTGGCTGCCCAGTGTGGTGCTGTTCCCCACGGGCTCATTTGAAGGGGAGCTGCCCAAAGGCCAAACTGTACCCGTGACTGGGAGCACACACAGTTCTCACTCTTGCCAATAGAAATTCCATGCACAGACCAAGGCAGTAAATTGTGCTGCATACTTACTGTAAAAATTGGTGATAAGGAGAAACATCAGAGATTTTAAAGGAGCTTGTGCTTTTTAAGAATGATTGATATCATCATGCATAAAGTATTGAATATTTAAATGGGCTGGGAAATCTCATCTGCTGATTACTTGATGTTAAAATATGTCATTTCAGAACTCAGAATACCCTTTCAAAAATTTTGTAACTTTCTCACTCTCTCTGGAGTCATTAATTATACGGTTTTTAGAATCAGTCGAGGGACATACTCAGTTTCTTTCTCCACTAGGCAGAGAAATATAGTTCAAAGTACTCTACCTACTCTCTCAGCAAATTAATAGACTGGCATATGTGCTTCCTTGGCTAACACTTTTCACCTGTGACAACTGTAGGCAATTATTTTGCCCAAGTGAAACTGATTCTGGGCATTCTCAATGAGAAAACCTTTCTTTCCAGGTTCAATAAAATTTGGTATGCATTTCACCCTTGGAACTTAGATCCTTCATTATAAAGTTGCATGGCAGAAAGAACTAACTCTTTGCATTTGAATATTGGTCTCTAAAGAGACAGCGATAGTGGGAGCAAGAGTGCCAATGTTATTCTTTAAAAATGAGGTAAGTTACATACTGTTCAAACTTAGGAGATAAATGAGTTTGTGACAGTTATATTTATTATGACAGGGGTGCCTGCAATGGTTAGAAAAAAGCTGCTGCACCAAGATATTTATTTTTTAGGACAAAGTTTGGCAAAAAGTTGAGTAATTCCCTTATTTCAGGTAAAACTGACTACAAATTTATCCTAAAATCTGAAGGCCAACAGAGCTCTGGCAAAACCCACTATTTTAAAACTACTGATTGTTGCCCAAATATTTACAGAAATCCCACCAGAGCAACATTGGATGAAATATTATGTTTTTCAGGTAGACCTGAAAAACAAAAGTCAGTTCTCCTTTGCAAACATTAAAAAAACCCCTCTGACAACAACAACACAACCCCAAACCAAACAAAACAAATCCCACAAACAAACCAAACCCAAAATAACAAAGAGAAAGCCACGGATTCAAAACGGGAAGCAAAGTAAGGGTTCTCTGGTCATTGCAGGCCACATTGGTAATGTGCCTGCCCTCCAGTGTCCCTCCTTTCAGCCTGACACTAGCACGTGGTGCCATTCCTGATGGTGACAGCACTCCTCATGTCCCAGTGAGTTTCCCCATCTGGTTTCTGTCCTGCTTCCTGAGCTGTATGGCCATTTCAGCATCCTGCTGCAGAGTACTTCATGTACACTCCTGGAAATGTTAGGGCTGGTGCAAGGAAGGAAGGAAACAATGGCTCTGCTCAGCTTCTGTTATGTCTTACACCATTAACCTTGTCTGTTCATCTGAATGATCTGAGAAGAAATAAAAATTATACTAAGGAGACAGTGTAGAAAAATCATGGTGTTCCGAGCCTTGTTTATAAAGTGCTTTCAAATTCTCAAATGAGATACGGTGGGTGTTGGGTTATTGCTAATAAACTCCGAGTAACTTATTGAAGTATTCATAAGCTGAATGCAAGACTTATATAATTAATCTTCTTTAAACTTTTCACAGTTGAATTCTACAAATCAGCAAACAATGAAATTGGTTATTGGGTGTGGTAATATCTACTTCACCACTGCAAATTGCTTTTATTGGGTATTATTACATCAGCTAATCATTAGCAGCTCTGCCCTTAGGAAATTTAGTTTAGCAAACCAAAATTATACCTCTTTTTAATGTGAAACAGTTGACATGAAGGATTATGGATATTAGATGAGGGTTTGTATTTTGAAAGGGGGAGCTGGAATGTGAGAGGCCTCAAAGCGCATATATTCCTGAGACATCTGTTGTGCCAGCAACACAAAAGCCAAAGAGGGACAGGAGCTGCTTGAGCTTGGGAGTGCTGCCATTAATTCCAAGGGAAGAAGGACCCACAGACAGTACCCTAACAACCACAGGCTTTAGGGCTGGGAGGAAAGAGAAGCATCTTAAACAAGCTGAGGATCCACTTTGGCTTTTGGACTCCCCCAACCGACATGCTACAAAAATTTGTAATCTTAAGAACAATGAATACTTCAAAAACCTTTCAGGGCAATACTGGAATTTGGATGCTGAGGAGTGCTTAACCTAATGTTGAGACTCTCTGGTTTGGTTTTTTGTTTTGTTTTTGTTTTTGTTTATTTAATTTTATCTAATACAGATGAAGACTGAGAAGAAACTTGAAAAAAACCCCTAAAAAACAGAAAAAAGCTTTCACCTTTCATCTAGGTAAACCGGGATCCCAACCCACTTTCCATAACTGTCAGAAACACCAGAGCTGTTTGTTTTCTTTTTAATAACCACTGGAATTTTTGCTCAGTTATTTTACAAAGCTAGATTCTATCACAAACTTCTGGAAATCAAGTATTACCTTCTTTAAAGGTCAAAAAGTATTATAGGATCCATTAAAATGTAGCAAAATAGACATGCAAAATAAATTTAAAATCATAGATGCACTTGATGAAAACTTCTGCCACAGCAGAAATATACACTTGTCACACCCCAATGATTGGAAACATGGGAACCCCACATTTTCTGTCACAAGATTCAAACACTTCTGAATGCCAGTGCAGTTTTCAGTAAGTGTTTAACTAAGATTTAGTCTTGAATCCTATTTGTGGGAAAAGGACATATATTTCTCAGCCATTCTGTAACTGACTCATATCTTCTTGATTGCTAGGCTGGCAGGTATAGCATTGATGAGGAGCTTTTCACTGTTCCTGTCATCTTTGACTGACCCAAAAGCCAAGAAAACTGAATGCACACAGTGTTGGGTATCCGTGGTTTAACAACCTCCAACACTCTGCCCCTATCCACATCCTCACCACTTGGCAAGGACAGGGTTCTCACCACCACAGGTGCTGAAGAGCTTATTTCTCGCTTGTGTGAAGAGCCATAATTTATTTACCAAAAACCCCCCACTTGTTTATTTTGGTGTGTACTTACCATGACATTACTGGTGCCTTGCTTCCTCTTACACACATGTCACCATAGCTCCCTCTCTTCCCAGCACTTTATCCCCACTTTACGACCCAGAACTGCATGTGGATGCAACTCAGCTGGGCACCCAGACTTTCTGGGAGTGATGTCTTGATACCAATGGCTTACAGCAGCCAAAACTTGAAGATGCACAAGGTAGATTCTAAAAGTTGTATTTTTCTCTTCTTTGTACAGTTAAGGAGGCAGCAGTTCACTGCTGCTGCCAGATGGGTTATAGTTCATCTACTCACATGGAAATCAGTAGATAAAATCACAAAAGAGATACAGCTTGGCTCTCATGGTGTCTACTGCAGCTCTGTCACTGACTTCAGGGTGGCTGTGAGGTCACCTCATAGCTTTTCTGTGAGCTAAGTACATTGCATGATACCTCTGCTCCTTATGGTCAATTTGTTATGTATCTTTTAAGTTGTTGAAAAAGGATTTGATTTTCTTTAATTTGGCAAGCAAAGGAGATGGGATTTTCAAAATAAATTCTCCATCACACTTAAAAAATAAAAGTTAAAAAAAACCCCAACCAAACAAACTACAACAGACTTCTATTAGGAGAGTATGAAAAGTGAGCTCTAACGGGTTCCCACAATTTTATTTGTAGTTAATTCAGTGTTTAGAGAAGTTAGATAAGGTGTCTAGATAGATAATGCTCCATATGGCATCACAGCGATTGTACTAGAGATGTTCTCAGTTTTCACTGAACCACACTTTATTTAACCTCATTTATATAAATAACACAAATTATTTATTTGCTTTTCGTCAAGAGAAACTTAAATAAATATTACTGAAACACAACATGACCTTTTGAGTTTTATTTACACTGCTTTCACAGCAATGCACTCTTATAAACAAATGTTCTCCAGCAGAGAGGCTTGATGTCTGAAGAAGTATTTGATCACGAAATTTCAAAGGCAAGACAGGGAACAAAAATTCAGAAACATCTTTCACATTTAAAGAAACCATTGTCTAGGCTCTAATAATTGAGATATTTCAGATAAAGCTTGAGCAGTTGCTGACTGGATCTCACCTGCATTTCAGGATTAAGAGATTGGCTGCAATTTCACTGTAAGAAATGCCCAAGGAATCTCAAGACAAGACACTTATTATCCCAATGGCTATAAAACAACATAGAAATATTGTAAAAATTTAGTACTGTAAGAGTGTTGAGTGTCTGAAGAGAAGCTTTTGAATATATCAAATGTATACAGGATGTGTGGATATGAAGTGTTTCACTGTGCTTTCTGAAAGGATACAGACCACATCAATCCTAATATTCAGCAAAATTTTAATTGTATCAATAATTTACTATTTATCAGAAGAGTAACAATGGGATTCAACTAAAAATAGCTTCAAATGGTAACATATCTCCCCAGGGTCCATCCAAACCTTCTCACAGTTCCTGCCTACGACTGCTGTCATAGAATTAATGAAATTTTCTAAATTTCAAAGAGCATTCCCAAAAAAATGCCTCCCTTTTAGAGATACCTTAATCCTGGTGAACACCATTTATGAAAGTCACATGTTATGAAATCAGATTTCCAAAACTGAAACAGTGTCACACATGTAGAAAGTGAAAACCAAAAACTTTATTTGGTGTCCCAAGCATTCGTGTGGTTCCTGTGAAAAGAAGCTATGCCTTCCCCAGCACACACATGTCATGTGCAACTGGCACTTTGGAGACTGCTGAAGAATGTAAATCATTTATCACAAAGGGCACGATTGCATTTTTATGATGCTTTAGGAGATACTTATACTATTCCTCACCTCACTGTCCCTCAGTAGGGGTTCAATTCATAAGAATCTTTTGTTGGCCTTGCTGAGTTTTTAGGGAAAGCCAAAGGATAAATTTATTGAGAGACCATTATTAAAATAAAAGCTTTGTTTACTAAATAGAAGCAGGCATTTCAAAGAGGCTTCTGATTCTGAGTGCACCATGCTGGCCTACTTTTCAAAAATGCTCAGCACCTGCAGTTCCCCCTAAAAAGGAGGTTGGAGAATGAGACATTCAACACTTCAATTAGTGTACTGAAAGCACAAAAGCTTTAATTAACATAAGATCCAATGCAGTGATTTATGCAGATCAACTTTATTTACAAAGTTGAGCTCTAACAGGTGTTTTGCTGTCCTCCCTCCAAATTTCACAGTGTTTTAATTTTTCACTTAGGCAATCAAACTCAAACAGAAACTCAGTTGAATAAATACATGGATCTGCTTCTGCCATTCTTACATCACAAAGATCATTAAATCACAGCAGACTGGACATCATCATAACAAGAAAGAATGCCTTACGAAAAAGGGGAAAAGAATTATGAACAATCCTGCATGTGTAAGAATGCCTTTCAGGGAGGACTGAATACTGCATGAACCCTTGCAGTCCTCACAGTAAAGCCTCATGTATTGTACCTCCACTCATGGACTGTCAGCCTTACGCCTTGCCAATTCATAATTAACATCTGCTGTAGCCAAAGAACCCAGTGCCAGATGCAAACTGCTAAGGCCCATTTCAATTGTGGCACCACAAGTACAGAAAATGATTTTCTGCTGAGAGGGAGAAAGTTTCAGAACATGCTCTACAGAATGATTCACTTAGAAGTCATGCATGGCATTATTTAGCTAGGGTTTGGGGTTTTTTTCCTGTAGTTATCTGAAAAGTAGGGATATAGAGTCAGCTGGGGAGAAGACTCCAGACTCTCGTGCTTGTGTCACCATCACCTCAGTGGCCTGCCTTTGAGTCTTCATCTTCACCTGACACCTTAAATCAGAGAGGTTATGTTGCCTATGTCTTATCCAGAGGAAAGATTTCAACGTATTTGGCTGTTCATGAAGATTTTTTTTTTAAGATCACCTGCAAACCTTTTTAGATGGTGATGTGTAAACCCAAGAATCAGATGTAAGAAAATAACCTGGAGATATCTGGTCAAAAACATCCTCATATCCAGTAAATGAGGAGGTGAATTTAAGGGCGAAAAGAACCAGAACCTCCTCCAAAATTGAAATTCACTGTGGTATCTGCAAGCTAAGCTCTGTGTGTGCATACAAAATTAACACTGTCTGTGAAAATAAATAGCCTTGGCAGCAACACTCCAGAGCTAGAGTATAATTGGCCTGCATTTTACTCCCCTTTTTTTCCTTGTAATTTCTTTGTGCTGTGGTTTTTTTATGCAAAGAAACCCTAATTCGAGGGATTTGTAGTCTTTCAGGGAGGAAATTAAAGATTCAGTGTCTCTCCATCACTCACAAAGAGCAATATTTGATTTTTAAAATTTTGTTGTTATTTGTGACTGCAGTTTATCTGCGTATCTTCAGACAACATTAGCTCTTCTTGCATGAGAGTTTGAAATACAGCAACCAGTGCATGTGATGGGATGGAGTTAAAATAGGGAGCCTTTTCTTTTCCCTCCAAGGCAAATTAGAGCATGGTGTTCACTGCACATCATGGAGACAGCCCATATTTCTACCTTCCCCCTCAGACTTGTGTGGATCAGCCTGATGAAAGATCCAGATTTAGGTTCATAGCATTCCTTGCCCTACTCCTCTTAACACTTGATAAAAATAAAACTGAGGCAACTGATTATGGATAATCCAACCCTCCCGCCCCCAGACATTACATTGAAACTTCAAAAAAGCGTTTTCTAAAGAGGCCTTAAAGAGCAGGATGAGAGGTTATTCATTACCTCCTGTGAACTGGACTGTGTTAAGTGCCTGGTCCTCAAATAGATCTGATCCTGCAAGATGGGGAAGGCCTGGGTCCCACAATGGGCTCAGTGTGGCAGCCCCCCTTGCCTACACAGAATCCCATTGACAGCATTCAAACAATCTCGCCCACTGATGGGTGTTTAAAGGTCTACACTGGCCATGAGCTTTTTTCCGAGAATAGCTACAGTTATTCGTCCTAAATGGCCCAGAAAGCCTGGAGAAAGCTCACATATTTTTGTTGAACATGATGCGCACAAACATGAGCACGCAAGGGTTAGCTGCAGACTTGAGGAGGGAAAGATCTTAAGTGTAGGTTTGTTCTATGTGTTTAGATCCATTTTCTAGGAAAACTCTGAGAATTAATCTCATCTCTGAAGACTGCAGCAAATGGAAACAATGAGAAGTGCTAAAGCTAAATCAACCCCTGGGTAAATGACATAATCCTCCCCAGTGCCAAAACAATGTCTGAGGAATTCCTCAGTTTTATATTAATCTGCTGTAATTCTTTTAGGTGTCCCTTAACCCCCATACTATTCCCCCAGGCACAAGAAACCTGGCTGTTCTACTGGACTCAAATGTTGGGACTGCACAGAGAGCAAAAAAGAATTTCATAGGGAAAAGGAGCAGGTAAGTTATGAAAACAAATCAAGGCAGTTTTTCCAATATAAATACCTTACAGATTGTCACTGTCTCTTTGCTGTAAAAGCTTCATGCAAAAGAAAGATAGCTGCTCTTCTGACCTTGTTCACCATGGCTAAATTTCACCACTAGTTCATTTTGCCTCATCATTCTGAGGCAGCCATCCAATACTTCACCAATGGACCTTTCACTTTCATTTGAAAAATCTAATTAGCAGAAGAACCTTTCTTTGGTTTAAATTCAACTAGACTTGAATCTGCTTGATACAGACTTATACTTTCAATATGATACACCTCTTTGAGCATGCATATCTGTTTCATACAGCAACATCCCAAAATGCCACAGTGACAAGGATTTCTAGTAGCAGTACTCCTACAAGTTAAATCCAAAAGCAGCTTTCCTAGAGACACTCTGAAAAAGACCTAAGGAAGACCCTGAAGTACAAAATAACACCCTAGCCAAGAGACAAAGGGAAATCATTGCTTCTCCTAAAGAAGCCATACAGAGTGCATTCAAAACACCTTCCATAAAATACCAGTTTTGTGTTTTGAAGAAGTATGAAAAAGGCTTCAGTGGTAGATGTAATGAAGTTATGTTTAAGGAATATTATGACCATCTGAATAATGTCATGGAGAACAGGGAAGAAAACACTCTGATACCTCATGAATATATTTGAGTTCATTAAATAAACCAGTCAGCCCATGGGAAACTACACTTGATTGCTGAATTTCTGAAAGACATTACACAAGGTCTCTCACCAAAGTATGGAGAAGAAGCTAAACTGCCACAGAGCAAGAGGAAGGGTCTTTCTAGAGAGTAGGAGGAAATACTCAGGTTTCTCTGTTGGAGAACATCAAGTGTTCTGGTAGAGTCTGGTCCTGGGAGCCACACTATTCAACATATTCCTAAACTGTAGGAAGACAGGTGGGTAGTGAAGCAGCAAAATTATTGAGAATTATAAGAATTAAGGACAGCTAGGAAGAACTGCACAAACTTCAGAAGATAGTAACTGGGTAAGGAAATGGCAAGCTGAAATCTACAAGGAATAGAGACAGGAAAACCAGCCATCAGTTTTATATTATGTACATGATGGAGACTTCTAACAATTCACAGCTACTCAGGAAAGAGGTTTTGAAGTTAAAAATGTGTACAGATGTGTATCAGTTAAGAAAGGCAGATCATAAAATAGGAGGAAAAAGGGAAAGAATGAAAAGGAGAATGCTCCACTGCTACAGATATGAAATGGATATCACTGTGCAGCTCTAATTCTGCCCCACTTGAGATGTTACAGAGGACCTAGAAAAGGTGTGGAAAAGGCAACAAAGGTGATCTGTGCTAAGGTACAGCTGCCACCTCAGGCATGGTTAGGGAGGCAGATTCTCCAGACCTGATTGCAGAGTGGTATGCTACAGGATAATGAAATTATTAGTGACAAAAATAAAGTTAATAGGGAAAGAAAGATCATTTATTGCCTTCTTATAACCCTAAGAACTAAAAAGTCTTCTAAATACAAAAGCAAGCAGCAGGTTCAGATAATCAAAAGGAAATACTTTTTTATTTATCATATTTTTAAACCACAGGACTGTGCTATGCCCAAAAATACCTATGTCATTTTGGAGTTCAGATTTATGGAGATAAGTCTACAGCACCATCTTGGGTCCAGGCAATCCCTGAACATGAGCAGCTGCAGCTGGAAGAGCCTATCAGGGAAGCATCACTACATGTTTTCCTCTCCTAAAACACTCCCTGGGCATTTAGTGTCAGACACTAATAGAATTGGCTTCTGTTTGTGATGTAAAACAAAAAATGTACTAGAGCTACAGGAGAGCTGGGACTTAATGCTATGAGCCAGCCTTTTGGAACACAAGTGAAAAAAGCAGACATTTGAACAGTAAATAAAACAATTCATTAATCATGGAACAGGGGCCAAAGAGAAGTTCCTAATCTCTTCTGTAACATGAGTTTGAGGAGGCATTCAATCAAAATTAAGTGTTGACAAAACTCCAAGCTGGCTGAGGAAAACACCTTTCTTCATGATGTGCAAACAGGCTTCAGCATTCAGCTGTCAAGGCCATGAACTTTGCAAGAGTCAAAAATGAACCAAATATTCGTGTGGATAAATCACTGTTAATGATGATAACTTTGGATGGGATATGGAAATTCACACTTTTGAGGTTAAGCCTATCCTTAGAGGTTAACTCTAATGAGGGAGGCAAGTCATCCAAAGCCTGCTGATGCAGGATTCTCACACCTTCCTGTGGATGTTCAGGGCTTTCTGCTCCGGCTAGCTGAGGTTTCTGTGCCCTGCTCCACTGAGAGTTCGTGGGGGTTCAATCTCTAGGCTCCACGTGGTCTGAGGCTTGGTGAAATGAAGAGAGGATTCTGCTTTGGTTAGGTAGATGTTTATTCCATGTGGGGTGGAAGGCAGAATGGCTGAGAATGGATTCTGGACCACTTAAGTCACCTTGGGTGAAACCTGAACCAGGGGGGTCTAGATCGAATGGTGGAGATGGAGGGGCGTGGCCAAGGCCAAGGGCATTTTACACTACAATGGGAAGGGTGGCACCCGGGCATCTAGCCAAATAGGAAAGGATCAACCAGGGTGATTGACAAGACAGGGTGATACCACCAGGGGGTGGGATAGGGGGATCAGGGGAATGGGATGAACCATCTTGATTTTACACTGTAACACCTTCCCTTCTCATCAGGCAGGACACAAACACCCATAGTTCCTTGGACCAAAGCACAAGCTCCACAATGGGAGCAATTCTGTAGCTTTTAAAAACAGTTTTGCACCAGTTGTAGTTTCCAAACTGATTTATTATGTGCTTCTTTCCACTTCTAATAAGAATTAGTAAAAATATTTATGATGTCTTTATGTCTTTTCTGTCCTTTGGAGAATCTAAGAGTGGGAGAAGTGTGGACGGTCCAAGTCCATTTGCCTGGGCTGGGAATTTGATTTATTGGCTATGTCACCACATTCTTGATAATAATCTAAATAACCAACCTGTGAGAAAGGGGTGGAAGTGTTCAGCTATGTCAAAAAGAAAATCACAGAAAAAATCCAAGGTCAAAGTGATAAAGTACGGAGCTATTGCCCAGTGCCTACAGAGCAAGTAGTTGTGGTACTCATAGAAGGAACTTTAATGATAACAGAAAACAGCACCAAATGAATCCATCCAATTACCAAAGATCACACTTAAAATGATGCCTGGAAAAGACTAAATAGCCTATTGAATCTGTCACATATAAGCACTAACCTGCATTATGATTCCTGGGCAGTCAATAAACTCCCAACAAAGTTTCATCGGGCTGGAAATGATGCAAATTATTTTCAAGCACAAGTAACTGGTTAATTTAACCACAAACCATTTGTTTTCATAAAGTTGAAGTCAGTCTAAATCCAGAAATATTTTCAGATTAGAAATTAAAACAAAAACAATTTCTCCAGAAAGCAGTTCATGAAAAGACTTTTCTGTCTCAGCAACACTGTATCATTCTGTGGCATGAACTGAAAAAGGAGGCAAAATAAATCCTATTAATATATTTGCATGTATAACAATGGAAAAACTGAATACAGTAAATCTAAGTAATAAAAAATGATTTCATATTTTAAAGCGTTTCAAAAACCACAGTTACTGGTAAGAACAAACATAATTCACACTTTTTTTTTCCCTACACATGTGAAACCCTTAAAGCTACTAATTTAGTCAATGGTGTGACCTGTTGACCTAAAGCTATCATATTTCATTATCCTCAAATTGGAGACACTTTTGCTCCGTGGCAGGAGACACCTGCATCACCCCCACCAACCCCATCCAGCCAAGGGGTGAATATCAATATGCAGACATGCTTGAAGAAAGGAGGACGTGGGTAACTCAGGCAGGATATGGCAAAAGCAGGGAGGTGGAGATTTCCTAGGAAGGACTGTGGAAAGATACTTAACTAAGCTTCTGGTCCTTGTTCCCCACCCTTTCCCAAGTTACCACACTTGTTAACTTCATAAAGGTGGCAGGAGGCTTCACTAACATCTGTGAAGTACTTTACAATTACGTAATGTTATCAAATGTGCATTATACATGCCAAAACTAAATCCTGCAACTCTGGCTTGCCCAAATGGTTCAGATAAAGCCAATGGGAGCAATAATACATGGGTGAACAGGGAAAAAATTCTCTTAAGGAATAACATGGAGCAAACTCCAAGGCTTTTATTGTGAGAAGAAAGGAAAATGCGTATTTTGTTCATTTTATGACAACTATTGCACAAAACTGCCCTCACTTGCTTACTCCCAAGGGGTTATACCCTTTCCAGCAATAATGGTCTTTGCCACTTGCATCAGCCATTTTAGTCTCAAGCTCTGTTCTTGTCAAAGTTAAAAGAAATTTCACAGGGTCCTCCCAGGGCAGGCTCCCCAGCCTGGCTGTCATTGACATTTTGTGCAATCAATCTTATTTCCATCACTGAAGTGAGAAACCGGGTAACCTTCTGTGCACATAGTTATCAAAATAAGCATTTATAAATGAATATACAAAGGACTTATTTAAAAGCAACACAAAGAGGACTTGAGAGGATGCTGGACTTTGTGACCCCAGTACACAGCTAAAGAGGATGGACAAAGGAGTGGGAGGAGATATGAACGAGTTAAAGGTTTGTAAGGATAGAGTTTTAAGAAGTTATTTGGCATGGGAATTAACATGAAAGGGAGACCCAAAAGATTCCTTTTCTTGGATGAAAACCTGTCCTGTGTATGTTTAAGGAAGGCTTGTGATTCAGTATTTGCCTTGACCCATCCTGCTGCAGTTGGAGATGTTTCTCTCCCTCACCCCTCTTCATGCTGCTGGCCCTCACCACCTCTCTCATGCCAAGGTGGCTCAGTGGAATTGATCCATCTGAAAGCCTCCATCTTTTCTGGTTTATTTGTCAGCCAGCTCAATTTTCAGACCCGTCTTCCTCCATAGATATTGGTGGCACAAGGTGCTGCAGGCAAGGAAGGAGCTAAACCACAAACAAGGAAGGGACAGAAAGAGGGAAGACTGATCTACAGTACCAGGTGAACTGATTTACTAGGAATTTCAAGAGAGATCCCTTCCCACTCAAAAAAATGCAACAAACCCAAGAGTAAAATGATGAAACTTCACAACCTCGCTAACTTTCTGGCCTTGACAGCAATTTAAAACCCAGCTTGCAGAGGTATATTTGGCTCCCAAAACAGCAGCTTACAAAATATGTAGAGACACTCAGGTTCCCACATTCCTAGCTCCCACCTTTTTAGAGAGTGAACAGGATAACTCCATCTGGATTTTTACTACAGTAGTAGAACCAAAACCCCTACAGGAGTAACAAGAAAGTAGGTTTTAACAAGTGTCTTACTAAGTGTCTGTTTAACCAGGTTCTGGTGGGGCTACACTGCATGAAGCCTGTGTGAACACTTTGTTCAGCACTGGTGAGAGTCCTCTGTAAAGCTTCAAGCTCCCCTGGGGTCAGCTGCTGAAATATCAGTGTAAGCTCTGACATGAGCATCTCTTAACCATAGCATAAAAGCAGAAATACATCAGCAAAACAAAAGGAGATTATTGCCAGACTTAGTGGACTCAACAGATTTCAGTATGTTGAAGGAACAATTTAAAGTTAATTGCATACTTAAAATAAACCTATAATGTTATCTCCAACATATAAGTTCATTTATTATGTCCTATATTCAAAGAAGTTGTTTATGAATATCTTCTATTCTGGTATAGTAGATGAATCTCTCCTTCTCCTTAGTTTATTTTTTGTTGTTGTTGTTATTGTTTGGCTTTGTTTGTTTTTAATTTGCCAAACTAGAAAGTTGAAGCATAGCACCAGGAATCATGTTAAAATATTGTAGGATCAGACCTACTGTTGAAATTTGGACTAAAACCTAATGAAAACCACAGGGTCTTCAGAACCCTACACGTCTGCACACATCTCTAGTGACAGGCTGGGGACATGAGTAAATTATTACATTAAAAGAAAAGAAAAGAACATCTATAAAGTTATTGAAAGTTACAGATTAAAAAACCTTACTATATTATTTAAATAATCACCCACCTATATTCTCTGGCATTCTTCAGGCTCTACAACTTTAGTCCAAGTCTGACACAGTTTAAATTGCAATGAAGGCCTTGCTGAAATAAAATAATTTTAATTGGCTGGTTTTGTATGTGACTAGGAAGACTTTAGACTCTTCCCAGTGAAGATAAAAAAGGGTGGGGGGGGATCATTCTTAAGTATTTTTTGCTGTCAATGGTACTTTTTTTTTTTTTTTACTTTTGCTTTGTTTCTGATTTCAGTTTCACAGTTCACATACACCAACTATTCACACAACGAATACACTAGGTTGAAGGTGGGGGTTTTTATACTTTTGCTGCTAGGTTTTTAGATTCATGAAAATGACCTGCTATATTCAGGATCTTATTTTCACAGTCTATATAAAAATCAAGTAATTATATTTTAAAACATTTTTGCTCTGGCAGAGATAAAACAGGTTCAGACTTGAAGGCTTTCTGTACACATAATGTAGAACTGAGTTTTGCAAATGTAAAATAAACAGAATAATCCAGTGAATGATAATATGGCAGCTGCAACATATGATCCGTTATATCCATTTTCATTCTTGTACCATTTAATAATAATTTTCTCCATTCCTTGTGACTCCATAGAAAAATATTAAGAGGGGTTTACAGCCTTTGAACAGTCTTTGAAGCCTTATTAAAGCCTTCCACACATCAAAAAATATTTTCATTTCCCATTTGCAAAGAAGCTGTGGTCACTGACAACATTACAATTTTTTTTTTAAAGATACATAGAACTTGTGGGTAACCAAAGACCTGGAGTATTGCAGAAGAATTTGACAAAACCAGAGTAAGAGAGCTTGAAACACTTCAAGCACAAGCAATTTATTTGCATCTGAAGGAGGTAATGCCACATATCTTTATGACCCGCTAGTGCTTTTTGTTTCCAATCCCAGGAAGTACATGGGAATCTCATGAGATTAGACAAGGCCAAGTGCAAAGTCCTGAACTTGGAGCAGGCAGTTGAGAATATCAATACTGTCTGGGTGATGAAGGAATTGAGATCAGGCCCACTGAGAAGGGCTTGGGGGCACTGGTGGATGAAAAATTGCCCATGAGTCAGCATGTGCACTCATCACATCCTGGGCTACATCCAAAGCAGTGTGGCCAGCAGGTTAAGGAAGGTGATTCTGTCTCTCCACTGTCATGAGACCCCACCTGGAGCGCTGCATCCAGCTCTGGGGTCCTCAGCGCAGGAAAGACACTGACCTGTTGGAATGGGTCCAGAGGAGGGTGATTAAAGGGTAAACAGAGTTTCATGTCTCCTGTGAAGACAGTCTGAGAGAACTGGGGTTGTTCCAGCTGGAGAAGAAAAGGGGAAATGACTGCAGCCTTTCATTAGTTAAAGGGGGCTTGTAAGTAAAATGGGGACAATCTTTGTAGTAGGGCCTGTTGCAACAGGACAGAGAGTAAGGACTTTAAACTAAAAAAGGATTGTTTTAGTTTAGATATAAGGAAGAAGATTTTGACGATGAGGGCAGTAAAATACTGGAACAGGTTGCCCAGAGAGGTGGTAGATGCGCCACCCCTGGAAATATTTAAAGTCAGGTTAAAACAGGGCTCTGAGCTACTTGATCTAGTTAAAGATGTCCCTTCTCCTTGCAGGGGGATTGCATTAGCGGACCTCCAAACCCACGCTCTGCTGTGACTGTATGATTTCACCTCAGCGGACTCAAAGATCTCGGGTTTTTTTCCCGCCGCCCCGCGAACCGGGCACGGGCGGGCCATCCCGTGGGGCTGCAGTCGCCGCCGCGGCCGCTGGGTGGCGCTGGGTGCCCGCGGGAGCGCTCCCATCCGCTCATCCCCGCGGCTTTCCCGGAGCCACGGCTCAGCGCCTCCCCGGCTCCTGCCAGCGGCTCTGGAGAGCCTGCACACGCGCTCCTCCCGGCCCGGAAAGCTCTGCTGCACGACAGAGACCGAGCAGAGCGTGGCCATGCACAGCTTTCATGCGTGCTTGGTGCTTCCAGCACGGCTGAGACAATCCTCTTCCAGGTCAAAAAAAGACAGAGTTCATCTAGACACAAATACCATCTGGAATATCATGAGTGAAGATGTTCTTATATGGCAATCACTGAAATATATCATAATGTAGACACATATGCGTTGGTTTTTCAGGGTTTTTTGCAACTTCAATTTCTTCACATATGTAATCCGCATTGCTCCTTAATCCCAAATAAATTCTTTTCTTTTAGTAACAATCTTAACAAGCCAAGTACCTTCAGTCGTTTTAACCACTACTGAGTCTGGAAAAACAGCTCACTTGTAAGCACACAGTGTCAGTGTCACGATCACAAGAAGAAACAAACACTGAGTGTGCTATGTGAGCCCCGGAGGGGTCAATAGGGCTCCACAGGTATTTTCAGCTTGCAGAAATCTTACAACTAGTGATAGATGAGCTGGAAAAACACAGCTTCTATCTCAAACACAGCTGAACCCTGGGACCAGGAGTTACCAAAATCATCTTTCTACTTCTAAACTGAAGAAATACTTTAAAAATTATCAGAGAGGGGTGAACATAAAAGTAATATACCCCCTTTCAAGCCTTCTGAAACAGGCCGATGATTTATTACAGATTGTTCACTTTTATGAAAATTACTTTAAAATCTTAACACAACGAGGACATTTTTTTCTCAAAATCACATAATATTCTGGAGCAGTAAGCAATTTCTATAAGCTTGACAACACTGTGGCTCAAGTGAGGGCTGCTGGTTTTTTTCTGCCAGAAGCAACACACTGCAGGGAAAAAAGTGAACTATTTAAGGGAGATGCTGGATTAGCAGCCAGTGAACTGTTGTGATGATCCAATGCAGCAGCTCTGTGGCCTTGCTATCTTGAGCCATTAATCACCAAAGTTTCAGCATCCTCTCTAGCACAGGTCAATCAGCTGATGCTTAAAACACCATATAATCATACTGTGCAGGCTTGTGCTTCAGGGCTGAAATTTGGGATTATGGTTAAAGATAATCCATTCAGGCCCTTTTTTTCTTTTTTTTTTTTTTTTTTTTTCCTTTTTTTTTTTTTTTCTCTCACTGCTGCAGAATGCATTTATTTGACTGCAAACCAAACCAGAAGAAGCACAGAAACTCTGTGACCATCTCACTGATTTTGGTTTCATCTCCATCTCTGAACATTGAGATTGTGAGCTGCACTTCAGTGAAGCTGAGTATTTGAAAGCCAAATTGTCTCACACAGGCCCTGTCTGCAATTCAAGAATGGTCCTAAGATTTATTTTCAGTTTTCCACTCCAAAGACTGCAGCAGGACTTGTCCTCTTGGGATCCTATTAGAGCTGGAGTTGGTGGGGTTGCAGCAAATATACTTTAAATGCATTTATGTGATTTAGTTTCTGTGCAATTCCTCCCCTACCATGCACTCTCTGCAAAAAGGGCTGTAATTAGTACTACTCAATGCACTGTGGATATCTTTATTTAATTAGCATTGTTAAATTACATGGCAGAAAAGCAACTCCTCCTCTCCTTTCATGTCCATGAAGGCTCCCACAGACAGCAGAACCAGTATCTTCCTGGGAAGCAAAGTTTTATGACATCAGGCAGGAATTGCATATTCCTTAACATCCTACAGACAAGCTGGACAGGCTCTGTGTGTGACTGGAGACAGAAGCAAAGGCCTGAGGAGGGCAAACTGCAGCTCTTACAGTCAGAGCTGATAGATACACTGTTGATTTCTTTCAGACCATTGCTGGATCACTACTGGCTTGAACAAGGATTACTTTTTGCCCTATTTCTGTCCCCACTATGTTTATTTCCAAATACTAAATTTGGGCAAGGTACAGAGGAGTCATTGTTGAGTGCCCAATCAGTACAACAACAGGAGACCTACTACTCAAGTGGGAAGTAACTTTTGGGCACATTTTAAGATTCCATTTTCTTAAAGCTTTATCTCACTGGGGCATCCCAATTTCAGAGAGATGCAGATGCCAGTATTTCATCAGTGTTACGAGGTTGCTTGGTACCCAAATAAAATAACTGTCTTGCAAGCATCTCACTACTGAAGCTGGATTTTTTATTACTGTTGTTTCCTTTACATCAAGCTGACCTTCTCTAAGAGCTATATATCTTTCCCTGGTTTAGAACTACTGGTTCCACTCCAGCACATAAGAGTAGTTTTATTCTGTACCAAAATTGTACAGTGCAAGGAAATGAGAGGGGGGTCTTCTCCATCTGGCAGATGATCCTTAGAAGTGGAAAAGAAGATGTGCAGGCTTATGCTATTAAACTTTTTTGAGTTCAAATGTGATCCAGCTGTTTGGGATCCATAGCATTCTTGCAGTTTAACTGTTCACAGTATGTATACTTTCAATCCCCTTATTTTTGTTTTCTTTACTTGTTGGGGCCTGAGATCATAAACGCCTCAGTCTTTCAAACGTGAAGTGCAGCTCTTGGTAATTTGTTCTAATCAACTGCAGTAAGAAATGTCTGCTCCGTAAGCTTGAATGCTTTTTCTCTTCCTTGACAACAGAATAGACTTCTTACAAGAAAAAACAACAAAACCAAAAAAACCCAAACCATCTGGTTTGAGTTGAGCATCAAATTGCAGTTGCTTTAAGTGCCAACTATTAAATTACCTCAAATGTTTTATGTTTGAACATGATTTTTCAAGACAGCTAAATTTTTTAACTGTAGCACAAATGTACAGTTAAAATTGCTTTAGAAGGTTAAATCCCTTGAACATAGGGAATTATTTAAAATCATGTGTAGTTTGGTCACTCTTCTTGCTTTCCATTTACAGAAATTATTATTGAGACAGGTTTTTATACAACCAAATATGCCTCATCAGATGGTAACAGGAAGAAAAGCTTTATCTAGAACTCAGGGACTTAATTCGGAACTCTGAAACATAGGGAAGGACTGTCAAGACTGTCCAGAACTTACTGAGTCATGAAAAAAAAAATCATATGGACCAAGATTACAGCCTGCATTTTCATCAGGAAGCTGAGCATTAATATATGAGATTTCCCTCATCTGAAAAAACCAACCTCCTTTCCTATCTAGCATTATTTTCTGGAGGTGAGTTTTACAGTCTGATTTGCATGACAGCATTTCAAATTTACAGCTTTACATAAATGTTGCTATTTTCCTGAAACTACCCAGTCCTTGATCCACCACATTTTTGGAAAAGAGATTTTTCTTTTAATATTTTTCTTTTTTTTCTCTAAGTAGGTTTCCAGTTCTCTCAGAGGGATTTTTAAGATAGAGAACGGTACAATTTGAACTATTGAAAGCAAATTAAAATGAACAGCAAATTTGCTGTTTTGCTAATGCTTGCAATTTCTGTCTGACTGGAATTGACAGTGTTGCTGAGACTTTTTTATGATGTCTCAGGGAGAGGAAAAAAAAAAA
>VWYP01011716.1:349792-366452 GCA_013400435.1 Pycnonotus jocosus
TGTTTTATTCATTGTGAGAGGGCTCTAAAAGGGCACCAGGGAAGTGTAAATGAAAACCATTTTCATATTCCCTTCAGTATTTCTGCAAAACCCTTCTCCAAACCAAAACAGAGTAACTACAAGTGCCGACCAATAATAGCATTGTTTACTTCTTCTCTGATCAAAGTGAAACCACAAGGAGAATTAACAGGAAAAAAAAATTAAAGCACAGATTACTGCAGCTGGGCAAATTACTGGCAATTACTCTGGTGACTTCTAAATTGGATGTGACCCAGTGTCAGTGGTTGTCTATGCTTGTGTTTTCACCAAAGGTGATTGTAATTGTTGTGATGATAAAGTTACTCCAAGGAGAAATTAGTAATTACAGAGGTGGGGCCACCTGATTAAAGTTTCCCTATTATTTAGATGGCTACTCATAATACCCACTTGCTTTATCTAGAACATTTGAATTCTGTAACACAGCTCGAATCTCAGATTCACTGAGGAACGCACTGAAACCTTGATCATAATAAAAATCTGCTGATTCTTTCAGGTACTGCATGGGAAAACCAGTGACTGTTTGTGGAATGTAGATGGATAGGAGGAATGACTTGATTTATCAACTGTGTTTTGCTGGAAGTGATCTGAACAGGTTCAAGGGACACAGGCCCAAGTGGTCTTTGAAATCCATCACAGACAACAAAGAGCACATTTTCATGCTGAAAAACATCTAAACCAAACCTGACTAACCAATCCTACTATTGCTAGATATTCAGAGTGTCTGGAAAATGGATGCACTTGATTTTCTCTTACTGAAGTTCATCAGCAGGTATATTCTGCAGTATGTGATTAGTGAAAAAAACCAAACCACTACATGTCTTCAACTAACAGTTCTTGTAGTTTGATGAAAACTACTTCAGTTACCACTTAAATAATGCAAATGGATAAAGATGAAAATTAAGTCACAAAATCACAAGAGGTGAAAAGGTGAAATTGGAAGAGACCTCTGAGGTTATGTGGGCCAACACCCTTCTCAAGCAGGGACACATAGAGCCACTTGCCCAGGACTGTGTCTAGATGCTTTGAATTCAATTTCTCACTAATTCTGTTCTCTACATTCTCTAGTCTGATGAAGTTATTTCAGTTTATCTGACTTATTAGCAAAACCTGCTAATAGAAATTTGCTGATAGAAAATATGATAAAGACTCTTTGGTTTCCTTCAGTACACTGAGAGAGGTGATCCTGTTATTTAGGTTCTAGAGGAAAACTGAATCAGGATGTAACATGAAAATTGCTGCCACAGAAACAACAAAACTTGCAAGAAAAAATATTAAATGAGGAGGTACGTGCTGGAGGCAGTGCCCTTTCTCATCAAAAGTGCCATAGGGCTTTTAGATGAAGAAGAAGCTGAGAGAGCTGAGAAGCATTTCGGGATGTAGTGACTAGCATGGAGTACTTAACACAGGAATGCAGTCAATACTGTTTACACCTATGTATCCTATCAAATAGAGTTATTCCCAAATACCTACTCAATTACCTAAGACAGTTTTTTAGAAAAGGTATTTTTTACTTTCCTTCCACTTTTTCCCCAAAGTTCACCTCTCTAACAGTAAAAAAACCAGAAGAACCAACAACCTTCAGCTATTTTCACCTGAGATGTTTTACTGTTTTTGAAAACTGCTGAAGAAAGCCCCAGCTTCCTCAAGCAGCTTCCTTTCAACCTAATGCACAAGGCTGGACAGGCCCTAAGGATCTGAGGTATGTTTAAATGTTTAAACCCTGTTTAAATGTTCTCCTATTGAAATTATTTGCAGAGATCTATTTCAGTTGCACTTACAACATAATAATGGAATTGCAATCAATATCAGAGCAAGAATATTTCATTACTTTACCACCCAAGAGTCTCCAGTCAGTCTTTAAACCAAACATCATCTACTGAACTTCATGTGTCTCCAGCAAGAGGGAGAGCGAAACCTAAGGAATCTGTTTTTTCTCTGTCTGTGAAAGTGGTTAGAGACTGAAAATTATTAATTTCAGGATAAATATACTTCCAAATTTTATGAAGGAGACATATAAACTCGTTCATAAATTCCAATAAGGATATTTGAACAAAGAAGAAAAAGAAATAAGTGTGCTTTTGTAATGGGAAAGGGAATCAAAGAAAAACAGGAAGAAAAGGGTCAAAGAAAACTAGCTGCCTTAGAAACGTACCACTGTTTTCTGGAGAAACCATGTACAGTGATAAAAGGCCTGGAGCCATGGAAGGTGCAGACTACTAGGGCAACTCAAACAGAGAATACATGTGCCAAGGTTTTTCATGTTATTTGGTTTTGTATATACATTATCAAATTAATTACTGGCTTGTTTATAATCTTAATACATCAACTCTGTAATTATGTGCGACAACATCAACATTCTGAGGAGGTAAATTGTGCATCCCAAAGGATGAACTTGTGAGGAAACGTGCTTGAACTAAGACTTTCAAATGGGTTTAAATGAGTTGATTTTTAAGCTTCACATCTCTTTTGAAGGAAGGAAAAGAGAAGCTGTGCTCAGGAGAGGGGTCAAAGTTACCATGAGAAAATCCATCAAGAGAGATGCTGAGAATCTTCACAACATAATTAATCCACTTTTTTTTCCTGCAATATAACATAAAAGGTTAATGAACACTCAGCCAGAAAGAACACTGTGAGGGCTCTAACAGACGTGTGGGAACAATGTCAGTGAGAAGGAGTTAAGAGAAAAAATAGAAGGAAAAAAGGGTGAACATAAAAAGAGAAGGAAAAAGAAAGAAGCAGAAAAAGCAGAAACTATACAAAGCCAAAAGAACATTAAGGGTTGCATTTTAAGAAATGTATGTATGTTTGTGCTGCCTTCTCTCTATCCCTAGTCCCAAAAATTCAGCTACTGTTTTGGACATCCAGTATGGTGTTCTCCTTCAGTCAGCATCTCTGGCCTTACAGAATCTGTAGGGGTTTGGGCTCTTACCAAGCTCTGACTCTGAGTAGAAAAGAAGGGCGATTCAAGGAGGACAGGTACATGCAGAAAGTCTGCACAGTGCCTGCAGTGAGTAGCCTGACTGTTTAAATGGGTGATTAAATAACTGTGTGCCTTGTGCTCTTCTCAGGGCTGCCACATGCTCCACGGGCATGCACCACTGCCAGTCATGCTCTTGGTCCAGGAAACTCCTTCTCCTGAGGCCAAATCTTCCCCCAACAGCTTTTCTAGCAATATGCAGTAGTCAACTGCAGCAGGGAATTTCTCCACACCCTGCATATTGCAGTGAGATCTTGTGGGACCGCAGAGGAAGAAGATCACATTCATACTAGACCACCTACAGGACTCAATTACCTTTTTGATTTGTGGCTGAAATAATAACTGAGTTTAATTCTATGTACCTGACCACATATCATCATCTCCCTTATCAATAGAAGAGAACTCCATGACAGTACACCTTCACTTGTTAAAAATTATCCTACAGCATCCAGCCAACAGCAGCATCACCCTGATGGGAGCTTGCACATAGACCTCATGCAGCAATGCAAGTTTCCCATGACTTTCAGCAGCTTTAAAGAAATTGCTTTTATTTCCAAGAAATGTGATATTTGCCATTACTGGTAATTTGACAGCATCAACCCACAGCTGCAAGTTTCATGCCAAGAGCCTAGGAAAGTGAGGGTGATGTACAGCAACCTGTTCAGGGAGAGAAAGAGAAGCAGAAATGGCAATTCTATTTGCAGAAATGGCAAAGATGGAACTTGGCTGTGGAACCTCTCCTTCCAGCTGCCCCAGGGCCAGGACGAGTCTGTGATCCTATTTAAACTGCCTTTAGACCTGCTTACTGCTATGATACTTTGCTGCCAGAGGCAGCAGCCTACAGTGTGGATGGACCTCAATTTTTCAAGAAAATTCTGCCCTCGGTGGACTCTGACTGCTCTGTGCACAGATGGGCAAGGAGGGTTATGGGGTGGTGAGAGAGTTGAAACACTCATATTCCTCTCTTCTAAAAAAGCCCAAGCAAACAGGAAGATCTGTCTCCTGACTGTTTGACAGAGATGGAAGAATGAAACAATTCAGCTGGCCAAAACAACCCCATGAGCACTTTTGGCCTTGAATTTTCATAACCCAGTCAAAGGTTCTGCATGCTGCTACCCTTTTTCCCTCCTCACCAAGCCCTTGTCTGGCCATCACTCTTGAGGTCGCTGAAGCAAAATCTCCCTTTTCTTGTTTTCCCATCCTTGCCCACTGGCTACACAACTGGTCTGGAAGCTGCAGTTTGTCTTCTGGGCTTCTTGCCCACACATGGCTGTGGTGGAAATCTCAATGTCCTCATGCCTTCCCACTCTCCTTGCAGCTGCTCCCCTCTGGAAGGAGGAGGAAGGGTGTCCATGGCATCCCATCCAGTTAGAAGAAGCCTGCAGATGCCAAGCCCTTGCACACAGGGAAGGACTCCGAGATCTGAGCGTGCTTGGACAGAAGGCAGCAGCACAGAGCGAGGCACCATGGAGGCAGGCTGCAACAGGTAGAGAATCACCAGTGGTATTGAACAACCAGCTTGAGCAAACCAAACCAAGCTATCCCTGCCGCACAGAAGGTTTAAGATTTAACCTCCTTAAGTGAGTCCTTGGTGTATAGACACACATATTATTATTTGCATAATAATGCAAATCATTATAACAGGTAAACATTTGCATTCATCCTCCCTTCCCTGAGGACTGCTTTATCCGTTCACCTTTTAGAGCAGGATGTCCTTTGATCATAGATCTATAATTTTCTTAGTAGGGATGATTATTCCTATTGTTCATGCATTGTCAGATGCAAATAAACAACCCGGTTACCTTGCCAACAAGCAGCAAGCAGCAGCAATGTATATTATCAGTGGTGTTATCAGCCAGCATGTTCTGGATGGACAGATGGAGGGGATGAGCATCCGCCAGCAAAGAGGACTGTCATTTTAACAGCATTCTGGTTTGTGCCAGCTTAACCTTACTGTGAAACTACAATTTGTTTCCCTCCCCCAGCTTTACTTAGCACACCAAAAAACAAGGGAGTTACAGGGAACTTTGAAATCCATGCAGCATTTCAAAGAAATATGTGAAAAAGATATTCAAACCCAATATGTTTAGTATGCAACAAGAACAGGGATACCAAAACTGCAGTCCACTGGGACATTTGCCCCCTAAGAAATAGCTTTTGAAAGAAACCCATTTCTTATAATGTTTTCTAGCCCTTTGTTTTTCTCCATCCCCTCACTTATCATTGCTGCTTGAGATAGCCCTTGTCAGGACAATCTCGACAGTCTCCAAGAGGTGCCAAATTACAGAGACCTCAGGTTTTTCACAGTTAGTTGTTCTTTTCACTGCTGGACTCTTCTAAAGCAAACGAGATTGAATTAATATGTTTTTACTGCATCTGCTGTTTCCCATGGCCTAGCAGAGGAAGTGTGATTGCCAAGTGTTTTCTCATGTTGTTTAATCTGATACAAAAGGTCACCCCAAGTATCCTTTTGGTATTTGCTCCAGAGCTGAACATAAGCGGTGGCAGCCCCAAGAAGAATTCATGTTGCTAAACTTCAGAAATATTTGGGTTTTTAGATACAAACAGATGTTTCCTTTTGGTAGCTTCATTTTCCGTGTGATATTCCAAGAAGCATAATGGGTGTAGCTGAATCACAGATGAATATTTTCCGGAAATCAATTAGTTTCACACACTGCTTCACCAATTATGAGAATATAACTTCACAGTTACGTGAAAGAGATAAACGGTTGATTTGTTTAATCAGACTCCTACTTAAATAGACCACCAACTCTTCTTAATATCCCCAGCTAAATTTTGCAGCAGAAGCAGGAAAATAGAAAAATTGGCTCAAGTTCAGGTCTGATGTACATCCATCAAAATTAGCAGAAACTGGACTGTCTTGGGGTCAGTTGTGCTACACCAGGTTAACATAAGGTCTTTGCACCAATAAAACAAATCATTCTAGGAATAACTATTTGATCTAGAGGATTCATTAACAACTGTGGGTTTATGCTGTCATCCTGTAGTTTAAATTTGTTTTTAATATACAATAAATTTGTTTTTAATATACAATAAACATAGTTTTAGTTATATCCAGGGCTCTTCTCCAAAACAATACCTTTTGCAAAGTGATATTTAACTTCATGTACTTTTAAATGGATGGTTAATAAAGTCTTCCTGGATATACTGAGAGGGCTTCTGTCCCCTCAGGAAAATACATGCCATTCCGACCTTTTCAGATGCAAAGTATGTGCTCTTTGGAACTTTGAGTTTATGGGTCAGACGTAATGACTTTACATGGAAAAGATGAGTCAGGAAAACTCCACTTACTTTTTTAGAAGAGTAAATTGACCATCTGAGGACACTAAAAGGGCAGAGGAATTAGGAAACAAAGGTTGTTTAAAATGTTTCTGCATTGCAGTTAAGCAGATAAAGCATCAACTCTAACCCCTGACTTCAAAACACACAGGTCATGACTCAGTTTTGGCAGCTCTGCTGTAATGACCCATTGCCATAAGCCTGATATTTAAAAATCTAAATAGGCAAAGAAGGAGGGGACATGGACAAGGCCTATTATACAGCAGAAAAAAAACCCCAAACCAAAACCCAAGAAGCAAATCAACTTCCAAAGGCTTCTGAGGAATGCAGGCTGATGCCAGCAGTGCCCAGAGGGTTGGCACAGGAGAGAGATGGAGAGCTGGTGGGGAGTCCAGCAAGAGAAGCTGCCTGAAATGAAATTAGTGCCTTAGAGAATCATGCCAGGTTCAGAATTCCTCTTCATAATGTATGAATTACTCTTGCTTTGAATATTCAGATTCCTGAACAGAACTTCATTTCTGACTGTTCCTGTCTGATTTTGATCACTTTCGGTCCAAAGGGCACTGTCTGAAAAACAGGAGCTACACAAGCTCTTTGAAATGAAAACATACACAGGTGATAAAAGCTTTACCACTGGCCTGTATGTCAGGATTTTACCTCTTTCTGTCAAGAAACTTAAGAAACTAGTTTCAACCAAAACAAAGAGATCACAAACATAGAACAGGAGAAGTCTGCCAGCTTTTCCCTCTCAGGAGGGGCAGCAGTTGTTCTGAAGAATCAGACCAAATAGATCACATAGATCACTGGGGCTGTCTGCCTGCATTATTGTCAGCTGAACGATAAAGCTTTGGGCAAAAACATGTTTCCTAAATCCATAATTCTTCTTTTCTTGTACTTTGTTGATACTGCATAAAAAAATACCCAATATCTCTACTGGCCACACTGGAGAAAAATGCAACCTGAGCGGCTACAGAAGAACAAAGTCAAAACACAGTGTAAGAGGTACAAAACCTGACACCTCATTACAGAGCACGAAGAGAAACAAAAAGCAGCTAACAGTGATATACATGGAGGATAACAGGGAGGGTAACAGGAGACATGCAGCAGGAGATACAGGGAGTATAACACGTGAATTTGGACAGCTGTCTGTGTAATGACCATTATGTTGAACTTGGATGCCTCTCAAAATCTATATTTTGCATATTTTGTAAGGCAACATATTTTCTAAGCACCTCCAGCATCTCAGACACATTGGATGCTCAGCATCCTTAAACACATATTCCAGTTATTTTTACTCTATCAGTCCAAAAGCCTCTAGCCAGACGGAGAAGCGAAATAAAATAGGGAAGAGGACAAAAAACATTTCAGAGGAAAAACCTCTCAATATAATAAATGATAAGTCCTAAAGTATAAAATCAGTTCTAGTGATGTTTTCACATGCTCAAATTTTGTAGTGTTCCAAATCTGAACAGCCAAATGATTATTCTAGTGCATACACGTTTGAATCCCTCTCACTTCTCGTAAAGTTTGGCAAATGCAGTATATGGCAAAGCTCTAATCCATCACAGATTTTACCACAGGGGTGTGGGGGGGAGTGTGGGAAACAAAAACCAAAACAAACTTGCTCTGATTGTTAGAGTTTGACTGTATTTGGAAAGTTGGAAAAATTGTCAATTCTCCTGTTTCATAAGCAACTGCATACCTTAAGGCCTAGGAGGTTGTAAATCAAGTTAAATTTCTACCATAGTATAAGTGAAAAAGCTAAAATTAAAAACTTATAAGTGAGAATGACCGAGATTTACAGGTACAGCTGTGCTAATTGGAATGGTAGGTGATTTTAGCAGGTTGGATCAAAGCATATGATCAGACTGAAATTCAGGTATGCCTCAGGTGCACTTGCAAGTGCCAATAAAAACAACTGAATCCAACATCTGAGTAGATCGGTATCACTGCAAGCTAACAGTTTGGAATTCACTAGTATTTTGTGCCTAGGACTTATTATAAATACTTCTGAATAAAATATATGAGAGACTATTTGAAAGTGCACCCAATTATATACTACAGACATCTCAAAGAGCTGTTAGCACCTTCAGCAAACTGCCACTGACATCAGTCTGTTCTGACTTCAGTTTTACAGGGGAAAACTAAGGAGACCTCATCTTCAAAAACGTCAGGCTTTTGATGCTCCTTTTAGTGTGAATACCGTTTATAACTCTCCAGTTACCAAATCAGCTTAGGGCAATACATATGTTATAGAATAAATAAAGTTCTTAGCCATTCTGGTGACAAAGATGCTGAGCCTGAATTTCTTTTCCATTTGAGCCACAGAAACGGAAGGAAGGGATGTCTTATTTTCTGCTGGACCTCTGCAGTCTCAGGTTCTTAGGGACATATCCTGGCAGGAAAACCAAAAGGCTCTGCACCTTACGCAGCAGAATAGTATCAGTGGTGTCCCAGTGAACCATTCCAGTCACAAATTATTCCTGAATAAAATAACTTCCATTTAAGCAGGATTTATTGAAAATTCAATACTCCTTCCTTTTCTTACTAAGAACAGATTGTATCTTGGCTGTAATTTGCAGGCTGTAAATGGCTGTTATCTCTCGTTTCAGAACAGATAAAACAAACCCAAACAAACTCCCATTATACAGAATTTAAAAGTGAGATAGGAAAAAACCAAACACCTGCTGGCTTGAACGCCCCAAATTTCTTGAAAAAAAACCCCTATGCCAAGGAGTGAGACACCAGGAGAAGGTAGTGAGTGCTACACCAGGAAGAACATTCAGGTGGATGGCACAAGTAGAACCGTACAGCAAGGATCCCAGCACTTTCACCAGGATTACGGGAACTCCTGGGAAGTTCCAGATTTTTGGCTCATTTACTACTTCATTCATTTTTGTAATGAACTCAGTGAGCACAGATAGCTCTGGGTTATTTCCACCACCCTTGCATTAAAAAGTTGCAACAGAGTTTTAGGCTGCCAATACCTGATACGGGAGTAGTGCTGGGACAAAGGAAAACCAAAGGTTTTGACAAAATGTTTTAAGGTTTTACAAAACAAGATGAAGAGGAGAAATTTGGGGTGGAAACATAATTAGTTGGGTCCTTATGGTAATGTCTTTAAATTTTGAGTTAGCAGCTTACTGTAATGCTTGTGAAAGATTCTCCCTCTTTAGTAATTATCAGCTGAGACAGACATTTTCATGTCAGTCAACACTAAAGTTCATGTCTCTAAGTTAATCAGATCTGAGAAGTTATGTGTTTCTTTTTAAGATTAATGTCTTAGTCCTCCAATACTATTAATTCCTTCACCACAGAACTATTACTGATGGGTACCTACATTAAGAGTCTTGAAGTCTTTTCACTCTCATGGAGTGAAAACAGAAAAAGGATTAAGCTGTTGCTGAAAAAAGAAAAGGCAAGCTAGAACATCTGCTGTATGTACTGAGCAACACTCCAAACTGTCTGGTGAGTCTAACATATGCTCCCTGTCTTGTAGCATGCTTGTTCAAGATTTAGATTGTGACATAGTAACGGCAAATAAACCATGTTATCCTTCAATTATAAACAAGTTGGTTTTGGTTTTTTTTTTTTTTCTGAAAGCTTTCTTTTCCTGAGCATGTTCCTCTACAGTGAAATGTTTTTTGACCTTTAATCCAATTGGTATCACTACTGCGTATCCTCCTCTGCTTCAAATTGTTTTACAGCAGTCAGATAGAGGCTGCTACAGTGCTGAGCAACTTTAAAATTTTAACTGCAATATTTAAATATTTAGCAAGATGAGGAAAGTAAATGGTACAATCATAGATATGTCAATGGTACAATGACAGATGAGAGGATAAATATTGTACTAAAATATGGATTTGGACATATCAAAAGAGGTCTTTCTCACCGTCAGGATGAAGCACAGCAGTGTAACAATGAATTCCAGATACAATTTCTGTGAACTTTTCTGGATACAGACAGGATACACGTGTATCTCCATGTAATATAATTTGTTAACATAATGCCCAAGTTGCTCTTGTTGGCAAGGAATTAAATAAGAGTATCATGTAACTATTTTCAACCTTCCTACCTTCTTCATGTTCAAGGCAAAGAATATTCCTTTCTTGACTTAAAACAGGCATTCAGGTTTATTTCAAAGACAATATCCCTGAACTAACTATTTGTCCCTTAGGAGATAAATCAATCTCTCAATGAGAAAACTTGTCTCATTATCTTTCTGTATATGATTTTTATCTATTATGTATCTAGGCCTTCTTCAGCTATTCAAATTACCTCTAAATATTTACTACAAGTAAACAAACATACACTGAAATAATGACAATGAAATAAATTGCACACGTGAGAAGCTAAGTGAACCAGGAAAATGCTGGCTAACAGGAATTTTGCCAAGGGCTTCACAAAAAAGCTTATCTGCTCTATTTCCTTGAATTCTTGTCTTATTGTCAAGTTGGGTTTTTGTTTGGCTGGTTGGTTTTTTTCCTAGTCTTACATGGCAAAGCAAAATGAACTAGATTAGCCCAGATTGATGTATAAGGTGCTACATTACAGTAAGACTTTTGTCATCAGTAGAAGGCACAGCTGTGACTCTGCATGAATGTTTTCTTGGGCATTCATTCTCACAATACTCTAAAAAATAAACCAGTCACTTCACAACCTCTGAGCACTTGCTACATTACAAAGTGCTATGCATATGTTGACTGACAGATTGCTTTAATGTTTGTTCAGATTCTCTCCTGGTACAGATTCCACGTAGATGGATCTCAGAAGTGCAATAAAGTATTTTGAAATAGTGAATATACACAAAACTGAAATAATTGGGGGGAAAAAAGTGATTAAAGATTAAGCTTGCCTGGACATTAAAAAAACCCACCTTGGTAAAGAACAGGATTATGCCTATATCTGAAGTCAAGAAACACCACAATTTATTAGCTAAGGACTGCTTTACTTGGCAACAGCTTCAAATGCGCTTTGCAATGAAAAATCAGGTTATACTTTGGTGAGAATGAATACTTTTAACAGTACCCCAAGTTTCTTTTTAACACTCAATAACTTCTGAGATTTATATATCCAGGGATCCTCCCTTTTCTGGACAACAAACAGTTTATTTCTACAACATAAAATTATTAAACATAGATTGTCAAACTATAAATAACTGTACCTTTAAAAATCCAACAACAAAGGAGGTGCGTGTCACAGCATAAGAACTCATAAAGTCTCTTTAAAGTGTGAGATTCCTCTTTGTTAGTAAATATCTCCATTATGTTTGAAACCATTTTCTTCCAAATATTTATTCATACTTTATTATTCATTCTAATTTTTATGGCCTTGTTTGTATAAACAAATAAGATATCAATTTATTTTAAAGGACCTATCAAGGACCATCTCTATAAATAAAGTCATGTACAATGATAGTAAGATAAATATTTGTGTTTAAAGACAATTGACTATTTTTCTACAGGAATTTACTTTCTATGGGAATTAAAGTATGCACTTGAGAAAACTCAACTTTTTATGGAGAAAAACACAACAGCAGTATTTGGACAGGCTGCCAAAACTATGTTATATTTAGCATGGAGCAAAAAGAACAAATCCAGCATCCAGGACACACTTTTTCCTGATGCTTATTCCTCATTTTTATTTAGAAAGTATCAAATTATAGATGCAACATTTATAAAACAACTTGTCTCAAAGGAGTTGCCCACATGAAAAAATCAAGTGCATCCCTATGTATGCATAATTTGTCTGATTTAACTAATTAATTTTGATTCTTAAAATAATTTTTTAACCAAAGCTTCACTCGTGGACCTCACACAACATATGGACACCCTTGCTGGCCAGACAAACATGAATTAGTGGGAGCAGCCAGGTTTTTGGAAATCAAGTAGTATTTCTCTTGTTCACTGGTGCAGTTTTCTACAAATATGTACACTGTCATGGAAACAATTGTTTTTGTAGACTCATCCCCTACAATCAGAATGTTAGTTTACTAGTTAAATAAATATCCTGATGAGTAGACAAATAAATATCCTGAAGCAGACTTTTTTTCCCTCTGAAATCCTCATCTTTCAAATCTCTTTCAGGAAAGAGAAGAAAGAAGGCACAAGAGACATGGATCCTTTACCCAGTCCCTTATTCTAATGTTGATGATATTTTAAAGTGTGGCACTTGCAGTGCATTGTGAAAAGTAAACAGCATGGCATAAAGAAATCAAGATTTTTATAAATTTAACTGTGTTAACTCAGGCTTCTATAGTTAAGCAGTGCTTTTTAACAAGGGGCATTCATCCCCATGCAGACATTCACTGACACCATTGTACCTCTGTTTCTCTCTAGCCCCATGCTGTAACGTCAATATTCCTACGGTCTTAAAGAGAAGTTCTAAGCATTTTCAATTCTGCAGATCATTAATGATTTCCAGTAAAGTTATATCACCTACAGAAGATTTTTCTCTAATGTGAACAGCCTAGATTTTCTTAGATAGTGGACAAACTGAATGTCAAGACTGAGATTGTTTAAGCAGCTTCCCATCTTGAACTGTTTTTTCCTGCCTCTGATCTCCACATCCACATTTTGCTACTTCCAGTACTTGTATGAGTTAAGCAGAATCAAAGAAACTGAGCTGGATGAAAAACAGGGGAGAGGGGAGGTGCTAGGAAAGGTTGTTTTCCAGAAGGATCAGTTTCACAGTTCACCTTCCAGCTGCACAATCAACCATGCTAGCTGGATGAAGTGGAGTCAGGAACGGAAGAGGGGAAGCAGGAGGTGGCAGAGGCTGCCAAATCAGGCAGTGCTGACACTAGGGAAGCCCTGGTACCTCTTGCAGACCCCCCAACAGCAGCCCACTTAATTTGATGGGGCATTATTTTGGTGATTTTCAATCTCTGATATATACCATGTTTAGTAATTACTCAACAAAACAGTGCTCAGTTCGCTCTTCCCTGAGCTGCATGGGTTCCATGAGAGGACATGGCAGTAAAACTCTATTTCTGCTAGAAGGATAAACATTTTGAGCACAAATTTAGGGCAGGTTCATCCATTTAGAAAGAGCTGTTTTTACAGTCATTCTTTAGAAAGGAGCTTACTTTAAAAGGATCCAAATACATATAAATACTACTGGTAAAACCAGAGCCATGTTATATTTACATTTTTCAGTCATTCAAGGTCACTGACATTTCTTTCCTCAACCACCTGCTAGTATAGTTCCCCTTCCTGCAAAGATGCTGCAAGTAATATCTGCAGACAAATCCTGTAAGTATTCCTAGAGCTACAGAAGTTGTGGCTTTTAAGAAGTCAACAGCTTCATTCTGTTAACTGTCTTTTTGTTGTTGCTCTTGTGCAGATCTATATATCTACTTCTCCTAGGCTGGAACAAAAAGCCAGTTCCATTTCATTTTAGCATTTTTCCAGATGTTTGCAAAAATTCAAGTAGAAGCAGTGAATTCTTAATTAGAACAACATGGATATGCTGAACAAGACATGCTGATATCATTATCCTGATAATACTGACAAACCCTCAGAACTGTAACTTCCAATGATCATAAACTACTGATATGATCCCAAACACTCATAATTTCTTGATTTTCCTCATAAAGGATCAATAGTTCACTGATGTAACAACACCTTATTAGTCTATCTTGAGACAGTGGTCTACCTGTTTCAGAACTACTCATTTTAGTTATTTTACTGATTGCTCTGTCTAAACATATTAAAAACAAAATAGGAAACATTATGTATGATGAAAAATATATGACAATGATGAGACACTGTCCACAGTTCTTGTGCTCATAAGATGAAGAAGCTACAGCCAACCTATGATGGATGCATTATGAGATACAATGTAAGACACAAATTTTCTTTCAGCAAATGGATTTATTGACAATTGATTATAACCATGTACAGCATCTATGCATCTCCCATTGGAAGAATATCCAGTGATAGAGCTAATGTTAGTGTGATACACAGCTTTACTCAATAACCCCACTGCATTTCTAACAACAAACAGTGGTGTATTCCACAATCATAAGTGGCTGAAAGCACCCAGGTGTCCAAAAGAACAGAAATGTAAAATTCTTAACAAAAAATGAAACCTGATGCTGCATTCCCTCAATTTTAATTTCACTCAACATTGTGTCTATTGCAGTGAATTTTAATCTATACACTGACAACCGAGTTTGACCCCTGATATTCATGAAAACTACGGCCTGTCAAAATGAAATCCCAAAGGATTTCTTGCTACTGACCCAAGAAACAAGACTTCATTTTTTTCTTTCTCCATGGAAAAGACAAAGATTAAGGCAAATGATTTCTACACTCTCTCTCTCAGAACATAGTCTTTTCTCCCTATTCAGTCACTGAACTCCAACTGAAGGTACCAGTTACTATGGTATCTTTTGTAAACACTTGTTCATCTGAGAAAATGAAAAGAAAAAAAAAAAGAGAGAGAGAAAAAATCCCTAAATTGCTTACTTTCAATTATAGTAATAAACAACTTGTAGTCACGAACACCTCGGGTCAGCAATGAATGCATGACATTGAGACAAATGTCTCCATAGCACACTCACACTTCCTTCAAGCCATTCAGTTCCACAAGAGTTCATCTGAGGTTGCACATTAAATTCAAAGGAGCAGAAGTTGTATCAATGGTCTCAACAATTTACCAAACTCCATCTAAAACATTTGCATTTAAAGTGCAATCCTGATTTGGACCTCTTTCACTAGGCTCATTTGTAGACCACACAGAGAGAATTATTAATGTAAACTAAACCACCATATTTTGTAATAACAGAACCACATTCTCTAAATATTTAGGAAAATGTCTGGGAAGTGGAGAGCAACTGACCATAAAATGATTAGCATTGCTCTGAAACCAAAAGCAAAATCCTAATTTAAAAAAAAAATAAAAACAAAAAAACCCAACACAACAACCAACAAACCAAACCAACTCAAACATTATATAGTACTGCATAAGGGTTTAACTCTAGCATTACTCACTCAGCTACACAAAACACATAATCTAGATTAATACACAAAATGTTTTATTTCACAGTGAGGTACATAAAGCTTCTAACTTTAGTAGGCTAAGGGTAAGAGAGAATTGCCTGTTAGAATGAAGATTGTTTCACATTCCTGAAATATTCTCACCTATTATTGTTTCTGAAGTAAGGCACCAATGATTATTTATCCATCAATAGCTCACCTCTGCACCCACCCATTTAGAAATGAAGATGGATTACGTGAGGGTCGGCGATTTGCTGACCATCACAGACCCAGACAACTACAGCACACATTAATGTGTAAAAGTACCAAGCAGTATTTATTCAAAAACAATTTAAAAATAGCTCATTTGTAAACATTCTACGAAAATCTGTTAGTTTTTTCTTAGTGGTGTCAGCAATAAATTCCTGTAGAACTAACCAGTTGCATTATTGTTTCTCATTTACAGAAAAGTATAAAAGCACACTCGTGCACATTAAATTGCCCCACATTCGGTTCAAGTTGAAACGGCACAGCCTTCAAACTATTCAGCAAAAAACCCTACATTTCCAGCCCTCCAGACAACTCCCTGGTCGCACACAGTTAGATTAAAAAATGATGCTCAATCCAAATTTTTGATTAGGAAGGGCTGGTGCCTTGGAAAGACCTGTTCAAAGCTGCAAACAGGACAACAGAACACAGGGCCCGGCTGCTCACTGTAATTTGTTCCCAGCCTGCAGTCGGAGGAAGCCACCTGTAAAATAGCACACTTAAATTAACAGCTCTGGATTTCCTTAAGGGAAGCGCCGGCTGCTCTTGGCAGTAGCTCCCGCCGTTTGCTCCTCGTGGCAGGGCACAGTTACCGCCTGTCAGGGCTCTTCCTTGGGTTAGTGATGGTTCCTGACAAAACGGTGAGGTCCCGATAGAGGTGACCCCGTCCCACGGGCAGCCTCAGCCCCGGCCCGCAGCGAACGCAGCCCCTGCGCCGCAGCTCTGGGCCCGCGGCCTCCCCTCACACACCGGGGTCCGCCTTTCCCCCCGCGCCGCCGCGGCCGCGGGGCCTGGGCGGGCTCAGTCGGTGAAGCGCTGCAGCAGGTGCTCATCGCCGTGCCGACCGCCGCCGCTGTCCATGAAGCGCTCGCAGGGGAACTCGATGAGGTCGGCCTCGCTGAGGGCGCAGGCGGCGGCGCCGCGGGGTGGCCGGTGGGACTGGAAGCCCGAGAAGTCGGCGGAGACCCCGGTGCCCATGGAGCGGAGCGGGCGGCGTGTGGAGTAGAGCTGCCGCACGTGCACCGGGGCCGCCTTCCGACGCCGACGGCCCAGCACCCTCTTGCGCAGCAGGCGGGCGGCCCAGGCGGCCAGAGCC
>VWYP01011716.1:368391-458557 GCA_013400435.1 Pycnonotus jocosus
GGATGGAGCGGAGGAGAGGGAGGACGGCGCGGCGGGGGGGCGGGGGGGAGGAAGCCCGCGGCCGGTCCTGGCTCGGCTCAGCCCCGGCAGCGAGCAGGGGCGCGGAGTGGGAAAGTAGGAATTGGAACCGGCTGTGGCTGCCTCCCAGCCACATGGGTTGCAGATAGAGCTGCTCATCGGGAAGGGGGAAGGGAACAGAAGTAAACTAGACGTCGTCTGCCTACCCCAGGTTTTTTTGGTTTTTTTTTTTTTTTTCCTTGTATTGAGAAACCTGCCAAAAGCAATAGTTACGATTTACCACGCATTGAGGACTTTTCTTTGTGTTGAGCAAACGGCAATCAGAGGACTAAGCCTCCTGTAGTATATAAGGGAGTGAATTTCCATTCTTTCTCCGCACTGTCCTGCCCAGTAGGTTCCCGACAACGCTGCCAGTGAGGATGCAGATGAACGTGGCTCCAGTTCCATTAGGGGCTTGTCAGATTGATCCCGATGTTCTTCAGAAATTCCCGTCTTAAATTCCTCGTGCTCAACAACACACAAATTCAGAGCAAAAGGAAGGTCTTGGAAAACACTGAAGACGGAATATAATAGGTACCCATCCTTTCAGTGACTTGCCTTTCCAGTAGCATTTTTTATTTTTCTAAGCCGTCACCAATCGAGTAAATAAGTACCTAAGGGCAGGAGGAAATGTCTAAATACCTAGGTATATAAGATACCCAAGGATGATAAGGGAAAGAAGGTGATGACCAGACTACCGTGTTGCAAATTTAATAAATATGTTGGAGACTGTTAGTGCATGAAGTTGTATGCAACTGCACACACTTAGAATACATTTCTGGACTAAAGCTGTATACAAGCCCTGCTTCTTTCTCTTACCCAAAGGCAGAATTTTGGTAGCTTTTGAGGGAGTTTTGTTTTAGTGGCCACGTCAACATGAGCAGGTAGCATGAGTGCTACTTTGTGGTGAGGCCCTGTTGTCTACTTTTATGTTACTTTGATCTAACTCTGATTTGGTCCTGAAGAAACCTTGCCATCAAACAGGCCTGTACCTAGCTCACCTTGTTTTTAAGTTTGTGTCCTAAATTGTTGATCTTTTCTGAATGTGGACTCAAGAGGCTTGTTTACATCTTGAATGAATTAGAAAGTTTCTGTTTAAATTATTTGTAACTGCTGTATTTTGAACATGCTTGATTAGTAAGATGGTTTTTCCTGGAATCAGACTGAATAAATTTCACAAAAATAACTTTTTGCTAACCTTTTTTATTCATTTTCCAGGTTACTCAGAAACTCGTCCAGCATTTTTGTATGATTTGAATGACCATGGGTTAAGAATCCAGAACTTTTAGCTCAGTCTCTTCCTTATTTTCCAGCTTTTTTTTTCAAATACATCACATCATGTTTAATATTTAGGAAAAAGCAGAGATGTGATTTTTGCCTGCAAAGATTCCAGGTTCTTTTCCTCATTTTTGAAGCCCCTATGATTCAGGGAAAGGCATCCTGGCTCTGAGAGTTTTCTTTCATTCTGAGCAAAGACTGACTAGTGACACATTTGCTTAACTGGTGTGTACTTTAAATAGTGAAATTTTAGAGAGCCATTAAACCATTCTGTAAAATTGTATGCTTATTTTCTGTTCCTTAGGGTTATTCTTTTAAAACATGGTTAAACTTGTAAGGGCAATTTATTAACTGTCCCTCCTGTAGAAGCACCATACATCTTTTTCTAGTCATATGTCATTGCAAATACTAAAAGTTTAGGTCAGATTTTTTCTTATGTATTGCTTTTGATTTATGCCTTCTGCAACTTAGCCAGTATGATTATTTTCACTGTTTAGGGAATTATAAGTGGCAGAATTGAAAAAAAAAAAAATTAACTAGTCATTGTTAGGAAAACAATTCATCGCACATTTGTTCTCACACTGAAAATATTTTATACCAGAAATGAAATAAACAATTGCAGTGGATTTTTAATTTTTTTTTAATTAATTCAAGTAAGAAGTTTAATATTCAAAATACGTTGGAAACACAGTTGTTGAGATGAAAGATGCCAGATTTGTTTTCCTACTTTGGAAGAGGAACTTTCCCATTGCTGTAGTTCTTGTTTCCTTATCCAAGCACACAATAAAATTTTAATGTGTGGTTGAAAAATAGTAATCTTTTTATACCCCAACCTGAAAAAGCATAAATCCACCTATGTGCATCTATGTGAAAAACTGGGTGAAGGGAGAATTAGAAGTAACCTGTTCTTAAAAGTGTTAAAGGTTACCTTAAAACATACCTTCATGGTTAAGATTTGAAGTCTGAGGACTTTGAAGGGCCAAGAAAAAACAACAAGATCAGGAATACCATCTTTCCATTGAGACATATTTATTCCTATGATAATTATGAGGGAACTGACCTTAAATAAGGTGTTGTTTCATGGCTAAATGGTAACCATATGTTTGTTATACCTAATACTTCTGGTTTTCTTTTTTTGGTTTGTTTGGGTTTTTTTCAAGAGATCTTTTTAGGCACTGATGAGAGGACTGGTGATTGAAAGTGAACATATATTTGTAGGCAGAATCCAAAATGGAGCAAAGTAAGCAGCATGCTCAATGTAGCCTATCCCAGCATATACTGATTGTGGCAATGCCTACATGAGAAACTTCCATTAAATAAAATTAATCTTTCTTGACTCCAGAATAAGGGAACTGGTGCTGACCTGGTAAGTTTAAGGACTGGTATCTGATAGATTTATGCAGTTGCCAAAATGGTAACTAGTTACCTGGAGCTAAATCACAAAAGAGGAATATTTTGAATCATCTATACAATTTTTCTGCCCACTGCACATCACAAATGTTTTCATGTAAACTTGTAAAAAAATATTTCTAGAAGTGTCAGCTTTGAATTTTCTCACCAAACTAACTGGCTTCATAGACATTTTATTCAATCTTAGTGTAAGAGTTCCCCTTTAAAATGAATAAAAGTTTCTGTATGTTGATATATCAGCATATTTAGTTGATTACAATGTAAGAACTTAATTTGAAGTCATATGACTTACACTGTCATAGGAATTTGTTGTATACAATATTAGCTATGCCAAGTTCCCCTGAAGTAAGAACAAAGAAAAATGAAGATACTCCACCATTCCTGTTTTCTAGCTGATGAAATGAATCTATACTTCTATAGTTAGTTTTTTATTTTCATAGAGGTAAAAATATTGAAGAGCATTGTGAAGTATTAACAAAACTGGTTCATAAACCATCTTTATTAGTGGGTCCTACAACCCATGGATTAAAGCACCTTTTAAGTGGTCACCAGTTTTTTGATATTTATTCCATATGTTAGTGGAATATATATATGTAATGCAAATACTATACTATATGAAAAATAGGAGAATTCTAGTGCCAAAAGTGCCTTTTTTTTCCCCTTCAGAATTGCACAAACAGTTCACCTGTATTGTGTGATTTAGGTTGGTTGTGCTTACTGTAAATAATTAAACTTTTAAATGAACCTTTTCCCAATATCGTGGTTTGTGTGTAAATGAAATGTCACTAGCCACATCCAGTTCTTCAGGAATAAAGCACGATTTTGGCCAGCAGTTATTATTACATGCCTGTTCAGCTCCACAGGATGAAATCTGCCAGATGTTTTGTAGATATCTGCTCCTGTCATCCATAGAAGTCTGTGGCCTACAAAACTCGGCTGCAAATATCTTCAGTCTTTTCAGAATAAACATCTGAGTAAAGTATTTGTGGTTTTTTGACATAGGATACCAGTCTAGACATGCATTTACCATTGTGTGCATGCTTTGTCAAGCAATCAAACCCTCCTGGATTTCCTAAAGTGTAGGATGTGCCTCTTTGACTTCCTCTGGGCAGGTGGTTCCAGGACTTTGTGTTGATTACAGCAATTACTTCCTTTGTGCATGTCACCTACCAAATAATTTCAAATCTGTTTTTTGGAGTTTCCCTGCCTAAACTGTGTGAAACCAGTTGTAGCTATATCCACAGGTGCACTTATTCCCTGCAAGTGAAAATCAGCTAGCTCAGTCTATACAGCTAAATGCAAATCAAGCAGTGGATGATGTTGCCGTACTATCAGTATTTCAGAACAATAAATGGAGAGTTAGGTGTCTGTGTTCTTCTGTGCAGTGATGTGTGCCAGAATGTATCATTTAGAGAGGTGAGATTCACTGAATCATACTTGCAAAAGTCTAAGTGATTATTTAGCTGACTTATTTGGCTTTATCCAACACTTCTTTCCTGAGGGAGAAACTCCTTAATGGAAGTACATACTTTTTGCATGGTTCAGCATCTGTAGTGGTAAGAAAGGAGAGAGCCCTACTTGTGTCATGATAAGAGTGGTGTAATTTATGTAAAACAAATGCATATGTAGCTTATGCAGGGCCAATTAGCTGTTGAAGTGTCTGCAATTCTTTCACATGGTTATCTATCTGTTTAAATATCCAATCTTTGCAGTATTGTTAGACCAGTTTTTCCATAATGGGGTAACAAATCAGGCAAGTGTTCTTGCAAACATTTTCTTCTCTTTCTCCATAAAAGGGTATGTATGCTTATGGAAATCTCTTTCATAGTAGTTAATACCCTTGACATGCTTTTAGTGTGATAGATGCTCTATTCTGTTCCTATCATCCCATAATTTGGAGAGTCTGTTGCAGAAAAAACTTAAACAAAATGCCACTTAGACCAGTACTTCTATTACTAATTGGTAACACATGTTCTATTAGATATGCAGAAAAATAGAAAACACTCACTGTTTGATGCAATTTTCCTGTAACAGGTTAGAAGGGATTTCTCAGTGCCACTTAGTCCAGCCTTCCAACTAGATCTGGTTGCTCAGGGCTCTGACAACTCTCCAAGGATGGAGGGTCATGGTGTCTCCCATTAGCTAGCTGAAGAGAGCAGAGCTCTTTTACAGCTAAACAAATCCTTTTCTTTATGTCACTCATACTCTGGGGAGCTTCAGTCTCATGACTATTTGTGGGCCTCCACTGTAATTTCTTCTGTAGATCAATGCTGTTGTTCTTGTATTGGAGCAACCAGAAATCCCAAGGCCACTAAGATGATTAAGGGACTGGAACAATTGGAACATCCATTGTACGAGGACAGGCAGAGAATGCTGGAAGTTTAGCCTAGAGAAGAGAGGGTTCAGGGTATCTCATCAAGGTATGGTAATACTTGAAGGTAGGGTGCAGAGAGGATGGAGCCAGCTGCTTTTCAGTAGTGCCCAGTGACAGGACCAGAGGCAGTGGGCTTAAACTGGAGGCTCTGTTGAACATCAAGATGAACATCTTGATGAACATCAAGAACCACTTCTGCACTGTGAGAGTGATGGAGCACTGCCACAGGTTTCTCCAGGGAGTTGTGGACTCTCCATCCTTGGAGATATTCAGAAGTTAAATATACTATCCAATGACTTTGTGTTTGCCTTTGTTCAGTTTCAAGAGCATACAGTTGTCTTTTTCCTCCAGCCACTTGAGGCCCCCCCAAAGATCAGCTTTGCCCTCCAGCGTATTGGGTACTCCCTCAGACATTATCATCCATGATATCATCCGTGTGCACTCTGTCCCATTCTGCTGCTTGTTAATAAGGATGTGAAACAGAATTAAATTATGTTGAGTGGATAAAGACCCACTTTTGATATCTGAGGTCCAATTGGCTGCCAGTTGGACTTAGTATTACTGATCAGAACACAATTTGTATGGGCATCCAACTGGTTTTCCATCCACTTTATCCACTTGCTTAGCCTGTGTCTCACCAATGTTGCTATAGTGATACTACAGGACACTATTGGTGGCTTTGCTAAAATCAAAATAAACATCATATATTACTCATCCCTTGTCCACTGACCCTTAGTGACATCATCACCAAAGGCATTTAGGTTGGTTAGACCCAGTTTATCCTCAATTAATCCACACTGGGTGTCTTCAGTCACCTTTTTGTCCTTTATGTGCTCAGAAATGACATCTCCAGGCTTACTCCAGAACCCTCCTAGGAGCAGAGGCAAGACTGAGTGGCATTTGGTGGCCTGGTTCCTCATTGCTCTCCTTGAAGATGGCCTTTTTCCAGTCATTGGGACCTCCCACAATTCCCATAATCTTTTGAAGACAGTGGAGAGGAGCCTTGCAATGCAATCAGCCAACCAAGACAGTTGATGGGGCTGTGTAGGCCCATGGACTTGTACATGCATACTTAACTTCAGTGGTTTCTGATTTGATCATTGTTGTGGGCAATGCTTTACTGCTATAGACTAATGTGAAGAAACTGAAACACCTAAGAAAAAAACTTTGCCAATAAAAACAGAAGCACAATGGCATTTAATACCTCAGACTTTTCCATTTCCTTTATGACTAGATCCACTGCCCTGTTAAGCAGTTAAGTAGAGGTCTCACCTCTTCTTTAGGGTTTGTGGGTTTTTTGGTTTTGGTTTTGTTTGTTTGTTTGTTTGTTGTTGTTGTTTGTTTGTTTTTTCTGATGGTACTGAAGCCTTCCTTATTTTTTGTTTTTCACATCTTTAGGTAGTTTTGGCTTGTGCTGAGCTTTGGCTCTCATGTCTACATGCCTCCCTGCTCAGACAGTGTCTCTCTTTCTTCAAGTAATCTGTTGCATTGTCCATCTCCTGTGGTCTTCTGCCATGCTTGCTTGTTTTCCTGAGTATCAGGAAGGACCATTCTTATACTTTGATAATGTTGCCCTTCAAAATCAGCCAGATCTTCTTGGCCCTGTTGTCCTTCATGACAGCATTCCACATGTCCTACCATACAGCTCCCTGAACAAGGCAAGATCTGCCTTCTTGAAGGCCAGGATAGCAATTTTTAAAATTTATCCTGCTCACTTGACTCGGGATTTTAAACTCCACCACACTGTAATCATTGCAGCTAAAGTTTCCCTCAACGTTCACAACCCCAACTGGTTCTTGCTTGTTCATGGAAGCAGGTGCAACAGAGCACCTACTTACCTTGTCAGTTATCTGTATCAAAAAATTGTCATCAGCATGTGCTCCCCACTTAAATAGTTTTAAATAATTGAAAACTATGTGCTAGACCCTGAAGTGGAGTGACTCAGCCTACCTTTGACCCATGTGCTTGTATGTGTTCATAAATAAAGATCTGGCCTCAAGTCCCAGATGGTTTTTAAGAAACCATATAAGCATGACAAAGTTTTGATTAGACAGACTGACTGAGTCATCAGTTTTAGTCATGTACTCTCAAAATGTGTCGTGTGAGTTTGTTCACGTCTTTTTGAGAGATTATTTCATCTCTTTTTTTGCTCGTTTTGCTTATACTGGAAGAAGGAGAACATTCTGGTTCTAGTAGGCAACCTTCCAGTTTCTGATATAATGTCTCATTATTTAGAATGCATTTCTTCCTGAGGGTCTAAATTACTCTTTAATTAAAAAAAACCCCAACCTTTACTTATCTTTGGCATTTAGTGTTCTGATATTTATGGAGAGCCCAGTCCTGTCTCTTTAGGCTGTTTTGCTGTGATAAACAGTCCAAGCTGGTTTAAACTGCCATAGATAGGCAGGCTCTTGATTCCCCTGATTCCCTTGATTCCCAGATGCCAATCTGTCTCATCTCTGTTTTAATTACTCTTTATTGGATATGAGTGATAGAAATCTACACCAACTGCATGTGAAATCTGTTTAGTGCCTGAAGAGAGTTTCATATGCTTGAAATTATGCTCACTTTGAAATCACTTAAGGCCATTTCATTCAACCCCCGTCACTAACTTGTACATTTTTGTCATATATAAACAGTGAAAACTCTAGATTTAATTGAAAAATCTCTAAGAGTTTGTCACTCACTTTTTCTTAATACCACTTTTTTCTCTATTTGGTATTATGTGGTACGAAGAATCATAGTTTTTAGTGAATATGGGCAGTATAACCCTATATAACACTTCCATCTTAAGTACTGAGCATTTTTATATAAATTGACCTGTGGATATGTGTGTATTTAGTGAGGGAAACATAAACATTTTGCCTTAACACTGTAGATAACAAGCCTTTGAAACAGACATGTACATATTTTTAATCCTGTATTGAGAGTTGTTCTGTGCAGCCACTTAATTTTTGTAAGAGCCTTGATAAAGTGTTTGTAGGGTTTTTCAAAACATTTCTAATTAAAATGAGGAGGCCTAGAAAATTGAAGTGGAAGCAAAAGCATTGTGGACCTTACATTCTTTTATTTTTATAAATATTTGCATTTTGATTACACAGTACTTAATACCACATGATGAAATGTGATACTGGATCAAAGCTGTTGCTCATGCTGTAGCTGAGACTTGTTTGAAATGGCTGATTTATTTGTAGTATTCCATTATACTCCATACTGTTGAGTTACATGTTACTTTAGCTGAATATGTTCCAGTTAGCTCCAAATAAGAGTATAGATATTGTCTGGAACTGTGGACAAAAGAAACTTGCTATGACATATAGTTTAATGTGTAGAGCTGGTGATGAAAGAGCTGTAAGAACACCTAACATAAATAAAAAGCTACTCTGATATTCTCAGGGTCTGGGAACACAGGGGCTAGATGATAATATTCTTAAGTGGGACTAAATGTGGCTGGAAGACTTGAAACTGATCTGTGTTGGTAGTTGCTTTATTACTTGTCAGGTTTATCAGCTTTGGTTCTTCAAGGATTTATCCTCTGCTGTGCATTATTATCTGTCATTAAAAAATCTAGATGATGGAATAGAAAATGCTTATTTAATTTACTGGCAATTCTGCACAGAGGAGGAGCTGCAGATATTGGAGGGTAGGGTCAGAGATCACAATTAATTAGACAATTAAATAAATAATCTGAGGAAAAAAAGTAATTCATAATCCCTAAAAAGGATGTGTTGAAGAGAGAATGTATGCAGGGAGAGCAATAAGGATGATGAGCGTTAGAGCAGTTCAGGTAGTAGAAGAGGATATATAGGCTGATTTAATGTACGTGTCTGTGGTTTTCACCACACTAAGTAGAAAGTCTTATCTTAAAAACATGCTGACAAGACAAGAATTACTTTTATTTTTTTGGGTGGTTAACTGAGGAACAGAACTCAATAATTTTTGAATGCCTAAACTGAGAGGCTCATCACCTGGTTTATAGTCATCATTTATGTAGTATTTAAATATTTAGTATGTGGCTTCTGCAAACTGAACTTCCACCTTTAATTTAGAGGTCATTCCTTTTGAAAATTGGGCTTTCCAGATGTTTCAAATTATACAGCCATCAAATAAAGGACTCTAAAGTTGTGGGGGTTGTGGGTTGATGTGATGGAGACAAAGATAGAAACTGCTACTCCATTGAAGTATTTGAGTATTTGGACTCCAAAAATGCTTTTTCTCCTTAACCCTTCCAGTCTGTACAATTTGACTCTCATGTCCTGCTCATAGCAAGCTCTTCAAGCCTTTGAATTTCCATGCCACTAAGCCAAGAGCCCTACTTCCTTCATAAAGAACTATGCAATACTTAATATCAGAATGTATGGAAATATATATGTACATAAATGCTGACAAATTCTGAAATTTCTTAAGATGTTTAACTTTTAGAATTATAGAATATTTAAATGTGATTTTTAAAAATTGTTAATTGAAGTTCTTAACACTTGACGTGCTCTGTAGTTCCTGGAGTACCATAATTCTCTTCATACATTATGAAAGATCTAAATAACTAAGTAACTCTTTCTGTTTTCTGTATCAGATTGTGAACAGCAATGCTGTCCTTTTTCCAGGTTTCACATGATAACTGATGATCCCGTTTGAAATTCACAGTCTTCTGAGAAGTCTGAAGTTACTTGGATAGGGAATTTGGATTATATTCTAAAGTAAGGGGGGTTTTTTGATTAAGAGCTCTTATATATTTCTCATGTAGCACACTGGATTTAGAATATTAATATATATTATAGTTTTTATCTCTATAGCCTTGTACAATATGAGTAATGTTGAAGAGTCTTGATAGGGCTTCTGCCTAGTCTTGTTAAATTAGTCATTGTAAAATTGTCAAAAAAACCCAATTTCATATTAATGCTCAATATTTAGAGGGTTTCATCAGCATTGTTCTAGCAGTGTCATTTTAGCTCACTTGTGGTTTTTTTCCACCTCCTCACCACTGTTTGTTTTACATCATGGGTAGGGGTTTTGCACAAAATTAGGAAAATAAGCCTGTACCAAAATTAACATCCTGAAAGTAATAAAACTTAATAGAAACCACATTTGTGATGGACTGCTTGTTAACAGCAATCTATAGGATCACTGCAAATGTATAATGTTACAGATATCTCATTCTTGATGTGCGTTCAGAAACTTGACTTCAGAGGCAGAGGAAGCAAATTGGGGCAGAAAGGAGAGCTGTGACTTAAGGGGAGTATATTGTAGATGTATATTTTTATGGTATTTTCAGGTTACTTGTTGAGGGATTCCAGCATTCTGCTCTGCTGTTTCTTACTGTAAATTGATTATTTGATTGTCCTTTGGTATTTCATAAATATTTTTATATTGCAGCAACTTCTTAATAGCTGACCTTCTGTTGATTGTGCAGGCCGTGTGAGAGAAGAAAGCAAACAGTAGTGCCATCAGGGAACTTGTGTAACACAACCCAGTGCTGTCGAGTCTAAACGTATGGAGACTGGTCTTTAATAAAATACTTATTTAGCTAGAATCTCAAATGAAACAATAGTATTGTGCCTGTAGTATAACATACATGTACTTTTCCTAGGGGAAAGTGCAGTAAGCACAGAATATTTGATTTTTAATGATTTTTTTTGCCTCAATGACTTCTCTGTTAAGCTGAATATACACTATATTTTGGGGCAGATCTTCAGTTGGCATTATTTGTGATACCATTACAGGTTTTTCCCTACACGAATTAAAGCTCTGGTACATCAGGATGCAGCATTTTTTACTCAATCCTTCCTGTAAATATTTTAAAATCTTCTATAATCTGGAGAAATTGAGTTATGTATGAGGCCAAATTACAGTAAAAATTAAATGCATTCAACAAAATTAATATTTTTCCCCAATGGTAATATTAGGTAGTATGACTATGTTCAGGGGTAACAAAGGTGCAGAAAAGATTGCAGCTTTTCAGTTACAACTTCCATTTTGTTCATGCTGTAGAATAAAAGTGTATCTTTTATTCTAGGAAGTAATTCACTTAGAATTCCTGAGAACTTCATCCTGTATAATAGCCATGATATAAGGGGTTTAACATTCAGCAGGAATTACAGTGAAATCATGTATTAAATATATACACTGTATATAGTGATAGAATTGTTTAAGCACATTATTAAAGTTGCTAATAAAAGACTCAGCAGCTTTCAACCATTGTGGAAAAACCTTATCTGATTTCTTGGATCACTTCAAAGTTTTAAGGAGAGAGGACTTCCTCCTTTCTTCTTCAGCATTCCTGTGTTAAGAACAGCTTTGTGTTTTGGAGTTCTCCTCTCCACCTTGCCTTCTCAAGTGACCTTTACTTGAAAAATCTTGATTTAGATCAGGTATTATGAAAAAATTCTTTACTAGGAGGCTGATGAGGCACTGGAACAAGTTGCCCACAGAGGCTTGGACTCCCCATCCCTGGAAATGTTCAAGGCCAGGTTGGGGGGTCTCTCAGCAACCTGGTCTAGTGGAAAGAATCCCTGCCCATGGCATTGGGGTTGGAATTTGATGATCCTGAAGGTCCCTTCCAACCCGAACCATTTTATGATTCTATGAAGTAAATAAAACTTTCCTTCATGGGCTTTTACTTGTTATTTTCAATACTTGAAATATCATGTGAAATATAATTTGTGTAGAAGAAGTGTTGCACCTTTGGGAGATGATTATTCTCTTTTCCTGCTAATGAAAAGGGGCAATTTTATATTAGGTCTTAATCAATTGTGAATATCACAGGTTTAGAAATTAGAAAGTCAAAATTACTAAACCCACATCAAAAGAATAATGATACTTATAACTTAGGAAATAAATAGAAGCAGACTGAATGTAAGAATTCCCATCATTTGCCACTTGTCCAATAAGGCTGTAAACTTTTATGTCATGTGAGAGAATCTTTCAAACTTCTCCATCTTGATGAAAATTCCTTTATTTTTCCATTTCAGAGTTGTCAATTGCACCAGTAGAATAAACAAAAAGTGGGATGCTTGGACTCCTTCAGCTTTAGGCATCTCATGTAGGCAAAGTCAGTGGTGGTGAGACCATTTTATCCTCTGACTTAGTAAAAGTGAGAGTCTCTGGTCTTGCTCCTATTTAAAAGGCCTGGTTATGGCACCAGAAAAAAATAGTTGCTAGGCTAAAGAATAAAATATACATTATCCTATAGCTATGTCTGTATTTATGAAGTGGAATAAAAATATACAGACTTTAATCAATTGACAAACATGCAATTATTATGAAGTTTCTGGGGGAAAAAAGGCAAGAAACAAGATTGTAAATGTGTGCAAACAACTTTAGGTCATTATTTCAATTGAGATGGGTTATTAAAAAATGTACTTGGATAAGAAAATATTCAAAATATGGGACTGAATATTTCTCCTGTTGGCAAATCTAATTTTATTTGTCCTCACACATGACAGTGATGCTGTTACATAAGAAGAGAATGGTTTCTGAGGCCAACCCAAGGCTATGTGTACAGTGTTGTGAAGTAGGGTTGTTGCTCTATTAACAGCTCATGTGTCAGTTGGAGACAGAAGAGAATTCATTCTGTCAAAATACTGTAGTAACAACCTAAAACTGAAAACATTTGCAGAGGAAGGTGCAGAATAGTTTATCCTACCATAGCTATGAAGATTTCCTCTTGTTCAGTAAACTTTCTCTTTTGAAGTTTTTTCTTCTTTGTCTTTTTTTCCCCCCTTTATTTTTAAATGTCAGACTTTTTTTTACACCCTTCTTAATTCTTTCCTTTGATTTAGATATAACTATGTATTTTCTGGAAATTAAACTTGCTTAGACAATAAAGGAAGATTAATAAGCTCTTCATGTGTTGCTATTAGCTGTTCACTGTGAAGCTGCTCTTGTGCAGCCTGCTCAGCTATTTCTCTTGGCACACAGCAGAGCTGGAGTTTTGCCTAGAGTAGCACAATCTTTTTATGTGCTGGAGAAACAGCTAGTCACCACCTCAGCTATATGATACTCTGCCTGCTGCTATGCAGGGACACAGTTGCAATATTTGTGATAGGGCCCTCATCTCTAAAGCTCTGTGATGTCCACACTTTATAATTTTTTTCCTAGCAGATCTCTGTATGCCTGGTTTTTATGTTTCTGCTGGTTTCTTTCAGCTTCTTACTCTCAGTCAGTGCCTGACTTGACTACTTGCTTAGAGTTGTCATGCCAACTCCCAAGCTTGAAAACTGAAGTGGAGAGAGAATTTATCCTTTTTTCTCTCTCTTTTTTATTTTGTGTGTGTGAAGTACTCACTTCACAGTTACCAAGCTGCATGAACTGAATGCATAAGTGTGGTAAACAGCTCTGTGACATTGGTCTGACACTTAAACTTCTAAATTCTGTTTCATAAAGACTTTGAACATCTCTTCCTTTATCCATGCCACTTGTCTGCATGCTGAAAATCAGGAAAATTAAAAGGATCAATGAAGCGGGGAAGGAATTTTATGGACAAGTCATTGCATTTTTATTTAAACTGAACTGCAAACATATATCAAATACCCTAGAAGTAATCTTTAAAAATTCCACGAGTCTGTTCAATATTTTTAAAAGTTAGATATTACTCAATTTGATTCACTTGTCATGCCAAGTCATTCAATATTTATGTGTATCAGCTTTTCCAAATAAACAAGTGAAAAATACAAGACAGGCACAGGAAATCAAAAATGCAAACTCTTAAATCCTTATATTGAAGTCATATGCAATCATTATGCCTGTTAGTACTGTACGTAACAAAGACATAGTCTTGTGAAAAAACTTGTTCTCCAAAATAAACACTAGTTTTACTAGGTTTACTGTAACTGACAGATACATTCATGGGTGAATTGCATTGGAAAATATAATGTGTTTAAAGGAAATTGCTTAAAAAAGGAAGAAACATGGAAATTTCATTTCTGATAATATTGCTCCGTGGAGATTCTTGTGGAGGTGAGTTTGCTCTAGGTTTCACAGGAACCACCTGTATGGCTTGTACCATTGCATCTAATATGTCTCTTGCTTTTCCTAAGTTAAAAATTGTGTCCTTTTAGTTGAAGATATTTCATCTATAAATATTTGCTGTACATCTTTTATTTGAAATCGAGCTTTCTGGGCTTTTATTGAGAACGTGCTTTTATTTTGCCTGAAGAGCTTTAGAGAATCAAATAAACTGGCTCAGCCTTTTCACAATTGTTTAGTAGTAAAGTATGTTTGCTTTAACTGAGCCTGTTCTAAAGTGGACAGCTTTTATATCTCATTGAAAAAAGACACCTCAGTTATCTAAAGAAGTTTTAACTTAGTAGACAGCTGGGTTCCAGAGCTGTAGTGAACATTACCTGTACTTTGACAACCTTGCAATAATCTCAGATAATATAACTCCAAATACAGGAGGCTCTGTAGTTTATCTGAAGCATTGACTTTTTCTTCTCCAGCTCTCTCAGAGTCTATGACTTGCTCTGGCCCTTTATACAGGCAGAGGAGTAAAGGTTATTGCATGGGTTGAGAACTTCAGGCCTTAGTGATTGTGGATAACTGCAATAAATGTTAAATCTAAAAGGACATAGAGACCATTTGTACCTCTACAAAAGCCTGTAAAAAAGGCCAAGTTGCAAACTGCCTTGTGAAGAAATATGAAACATTGAAAATGTCTTGGGATCCTGTGGTAACACAATTTTTGACCAATAGTTTCTGCATGATCTTTAGAAGTGTGTGTATATGGTATATATGTGCATGCTAAGGCAAGAAATCCCTGCAGGATTTATCTTTCTGCTCCCAGTTCTGATGCCTGAAGAGGGCATGTGAACTGTCCTTGAGAGGTTTCAATAATTCGAGGAACACCAGCACAGCCCAACTTGTTTAATTCATCCTATGCTTTCCACCCTAATACTTGTTCTTGATGGGACAGGGTATAAACCACATAAAACCAGATGATCAAGCAGCAAGATGACCGAGAAAGATTGTTTGCATTCTACATCTGCCAAGAGGAAATAAACTCAAGTCTTCTATGCTAGGAATGCAGCTTGAAAAGAAATGTTACTTTCACATCATCTCCTTGGTTCTTCCTTTATACTGGATTTTATGCATCTTTTCCTAGCTAGATTTATTGTGAGAAGATCCTGGGATGGGAGGAGACAGAGCCAATTAGAAGAGCTAATCAGCTGGAATGCTGAGAACCATTGCTTTGGAGGCCTCCCATCCATGCGGCACCATCCGATGCCTTTGCAGAGCAAAGGACAGCTTGTTTGTTTTGGCCATGCCTCATGTGAGCAGAGATAGTGAAAAGCCAGGGAATCTAACTGGATAAAGAACATCTGCAAATGATGTTCTGTTAGTGTGTATTTTATCCAAAAAAGCCTTGATGCTTGGTCTCCTCTGGTCTTAGTGACACAGGCAGGTTCATTCAGAATCAGGTTTGGTTTCTCGTAAATCAAGAGGGCTCCAGAGTCTATTTCATGGTAACCCACAGTAAAAGTGTAAACTATTTCTAAAGAAAAAAAAATGTTTGATATATGTAAATCCATTGTGGAACTAATTTAAAAAATTGTGGATTTAGATAATCAAGTTTTTGTTGTTTGAATCTTGCCTATATTTCTGTGTTGGTTTTTTATCTTTTTTTTTTAGTTTAAGAAGATGGATTAATTTGGCAATCTATCAAGAGAGTATGAGAAATAAATTGCCTGCTGCCCCATGAGGCATAGAGGCTAAAAAGTTAAATATAAAATTTTGGAAAATATGCTAGGTGACTTTAGAGAGGTAATGGGGTCATATTGCTGCAGAAGGAGCTATTTGTTACCAGTTCTGTGAATTAAGTTACAATCTAGGACAAAATAATTTGCCTTTCAGTTTGGTAATCTTTTTCTCAAGCGCAAGCATCTTTTTAATTATTTACTGTCATGGTTCTAATATATTAGTAATCATGATTAGCTGGTTATTACAGCTGTATAATTTCTTCATTCTGCATGAGTGTTCATTCTGTGCTCTGGTGTAAGGTGGGATAAGCACAATCATGAAGTTGCTTCCAGAGAGAAAAATATAAACGATTTTAAGAACATAGAGCTGGAGAAAATTTGGTTTTGGGACAAACCCACATTTAATTCAGTTGATTGAAAGCACAAGCTTTCAAGAGTTTCCTGTCCTGTACATGTGCTTTGCATGGGCCTAATAGCCAATATCATGTCCAAGGAGATATTGTTGTAATATCTTTTATGAATCTTCTGTCTCATGGATTCAACTCTTAATAGAGCTTTTTTTCTCTGCAGCCTTTTTCTAAGTGAAGAGGAAAAAAAGATTCATCATGAAATGACCTATGGTATTTTGTATTTATGGTAATCTTCAACAAGGTAAGCAATAAGTTAACAGCCAGTATTTCACAGTCTATCAACTGCAAACATTTGTATTTATGTGTCCCTTTATGTGAATTTGTATTGTTTGGTAAATTAAGGTAATATTAAATTAAGATAATAACCCTTATATATTTTACTGCAAACTATTTTCTTCTTAAAACTAATTAACATTTATACCATTGTTGCAAATTTAATTTTATGAATAAAAGAGTTTTAGTATGAATTATTACTTGTACAATACACCACAATAAACCAAGAAATTAAGCTTTCCTAATTGACTTTCTGCAATGACTGTTGTTGGTTTAATGCAAACATTTTTTCCTCTCTTTTTTGTTGCTTATATATTTTATGTAATGGTTTTTTATGATTTGGCTGACAGCTTTTTGATTCTTTTTTTGTCTCATCTGAGGTTCTTTGATCTTCTGTTTAACTGTTTCTGTTAAACTGATGAGGAAAGAACATGCGTGGTCTGTCACAGCTTTCAACTGCTGTTAGTAAGACCGGGGTACCCTGTTTCTAGATCATGGAGAATATATAAGAAGACAATGAGATTTCAAATGTATTTTCATCTTTATGTGTAGTGTATTTTAACCCCTCTGTTTTTCAATGCTGACATTATATTTAAATAATTAAAAATGTTTTCTCTCTGTGACCACGGTGTATCAGACCAACTTGTCAGCAGTTTGGACACTGGGGATAAGAAAGCTTAAAATTGAAGAGATTTAGCTTGTCATAGATATATTACTAGTCTAATCTATGAAAATTTCATTTTGTAACATGAGGTGAGGTAAAAAACCTTTTCTGATCACTCACATAACTTCAGAATTTTAAGGAGGGAGGACTTCCTACTTTCTTCTTCAGTATTACCTTTGGGGTTTGGGGTTCTCCTCTCCACCTTTCATTCTTGAGACACCTTTTCTTGAAAAATATGGGTCTGGATTAGATATTAGGAAAAAATTCTTTGCTGCAAGGGTGATGAGGCACTGGAACAGATTGCCCAGAGAATCTGTCAATGCTCTATACCTGGAAGTGTTTAAGGCCAGGTTGGATGGGGCTCTGAGAAATGTGGTCTGGGGGGAATTGTCCCTACAGGGATTGGAATCACATGATCTTTAAGGTCACTTCTAACCCTAATCATTTTATGATTACTAAAACTCAGATGTATTCAGAGGACAGTGAATTAGTGTCATTTTTAATCACAGCTCTAAGGTGAACTCCACGAATTTTCCAGGATCTCCAGCGACTTGGATTTGCAAGCCAATGTCCCTTTGCCTGTCTAGGACTACGGAAAAGGAATTTGCAAACAGCTGCCCACTCACCCTGAATAATGTTTCCTCTCTCCAGCTGCAGGGATTCCAGCTCACCAGTTTTTATCAGCTCAAATTGTAGGGCTATAACATCTCTGAAATTTATTTTTCAGCCTAAAATCTCATATGGTGCCACAATTAAGTACAGTCAGCTGGCTCTAGCAACTCTAAATGCACCTTGCTGGACTCCCATCCATCCAATCCTTTCCTACAACCTCTTTGTTTAGGAGAATGGTCAAATTTTTCACTGCTTTTGGAAGGTGTTAGTAAGTAATTCAGTGCTTCTTCAGCTTATACAGGGACACTCTTTCTGTGTTAGTCAGGGGTAGGATCCCTCTGATTCAACAGGTTACTCTTCCTCCTCAGGTGCTTTTTAGAGGTGTAGTAGTGAATATGTCTTTTACAGCTACTGATGTACAGAGCTGAAGTACAGAAGTTTTCTTATCTCCAAAGCACCATATAGTACAAAAGAAGAGTTGAAGTTTCTGAATTTCTTTGATTGGCTAGTAGGGGATTTTGAAATGGCAATTAGGAAAATGGTTTCAAGTGCCCTTAAACAATATAAAGATTGGCATTCTCTCTCTCTCTCTTTTTTTTAATGAAAAATTTATGCTATGCATCCAGTTTGATTTTGAGAATAGGATATTAGTGTCTTTTGAAAAATTCTCATATTGTTAAGATAAATTTTAAAAAAACCTACACTTTACCAACTGGGAATTCGCAAATTAAATACTCCTATAACATTCACTCTATTAAAAATCTTGAATGGATTAATCATGCCAAAGACTGAATACAGTTAGGTGCATATTAGGTTGCATACAGCTTCAGCACAACTAGATACTTCAGCACAACTAGATACTTCAGCACAACTAGATACAAGTGCCCAATGATGTCTGAATGATTCTTCCAACTGTATAGGTCTGTTAGCTAATCTTTGTTGTTTAAAGAAATGTGAAGCCCACTCAAGTAAAATAAGGAGAATTCTGACTTTCATGACAGCTTTTTTTAACCTATGTTTTTTTTTTAACAACATATATGTTAAACCCTTTATTTTTTATGTTTTCTTGTATTTTGACACAAAATACTCTAAACCAGAGCATTACTTTCAACTCACAAAGCTTATCTTAAAAACAAAATTACTTCTGTCCAACTCATTTTACCTGTTAATTATTTTCTGAGAAGTAAATTTCTGTATCTGACTTTCTGTCATATGAGATCCCCTTTTCTGGATATGCATTTAAAATGTATAATTATTCTCACGAGAAGATTAGTAGGTTTATTAAAAAAACTCTGTGTTCCATGATTCTGCATTCACACAAGACAAGAAGAAAGTGCAGGAGGAGAAGCACTGTTGAATTACCCTGTCTCTTCCTGTTGACACTGAGTATGAAAACCTGGGCTCCAGAGGGTGAGACAAAGTTCAGACTTCATGCTAAATCAGTTTTGGGCCTCGCTCCCAGGATTTGCCAGCTATGCCAATTTCCATAGGACATAAACTCTAAGATAATGTTAATGGAAAGCAAACCACAGCCACCACACTCATTTTCCTTTGGCAGGGGGATCAGTTTAAATCCCCAGAGCAGTCAGTGCTGTATCCTTCCAGACAACGCTAATCCAATCAGCACCATGACCAGAAGCTGCTAACCACGCTGTGGATTTCCAGATTTCTGCCTTAATTGCCGGTCTGCAGGAACTTGAGGCACGACACAGTGGCTGGCACGGTCAGGTGGGTGAACATCTGCAGCTCTCCTGCTCTGGGCTCTGCTGAAAAGCACCAGGGAGAGGCTGCCCCAGCAGAGCCCATGTGCCGCACCTGCAGCTGGCATGCTCCTGGGAAACAAAGGCAGGGGTGGGATGTGGTGTCCCTGTTGACATTAGTTGTGACCTAAACTTCTTCTGTGGCCTCTTTGTTGTGGGTAGGAACTGGTTTTAGGATGTAACTACCCGATGTAATTGTACCAGAAACAGTGTGGCAAGCAGGACTAGGGAAGAGATTGTGCCCCTGTACCTGGCAGTGGTGGGGCTGCACCTCAAATCCCATGCTTGGTTTTGGGCCCCTCACTAGAAGAAGGACATTGAAGTGCTTTGGAGGCGTCCCATCCTCCACACTGCCTAGGCAACAGAGCTGGGGAAGGGTCTGGAGCACAAGCCTTGTGAGGAGTGGCCAAGGGAGCTGGGGTTCAGGCTGGAGAGAAGTACTCTCTACAAGTACCTGAAAGGAGGTTGCAGTGAGGTGGGGGTTGGTCTCTCCTCCCAGGTAACAAGTGACAGGACAAGAGGAAATGACCTTGAGTTGTGCCAAGGGAGGTTTAGATTGGATATTAGTAAAAATTTCATCATGAAGAAGGTAGTCAGGCACTGCAACAGGGTACCCAGAGAGGTGGTGGACCACTTAAATACCCAAAGGTATTTAAAATATGTGTAGATGTGGCACTTAATGACACAGTTTAGAGGTAGACCTGGCAGTGCTAGGCTATCATTTGGACTCAATGATCTTAAAGGTCATTTCCAACCTAAATGATTCTATGATTGTGGATTTAAATAAGCCAGGAATTTAAATAAGACCAAAAAAAAAAATCAAGTTGGTTGAGTGACATCACTGAGGTGTATCTTAGTTGTTTTACTCCTCTTATGTACACTCCCGATTAAAATAATCCTGACTAAAATAGTCTGGTCTCTGTTTCAGGTTGTATTAAGGCTTGCAGGAGAGATGCATGATTTCTTGCACATGGCAAAGCAGCTGTGTCAGAGGTAACTGCAGACAGAAGTTGTGGCTCTCACCATGTGTCAGGTTTACCAGATGTGGGGACAGACAGCAGGTTTACCCTGGTCAGCCTCTCTGTGCAGGAATGTACAGCAGCTGACTGACCTTGTGCCCTGGTGTGTCCCACAGGTCAGTGACATGCTGTGCAGGGCAGTGTTTCTTTCTGTATTATATTTACCTTCTGCTCACTTTAAGCCACATTTTGCTCTTTTGTAAATAACACACTTTAAAAGGAAACTGAAGCCTTTTTTTTTTTGCTTTTCTTTTCTTTTTTTTTCTTCTGTAATGTATCTTTTCCAATAGCTGAAATGAGGGCCTCCAGCTATGTTTTTCATATCCATTTCTCTATCCTTTCCTTCCCACCTATACTTCTGACAACTGTTATCTCCAGGATGAACCTTTACAATAGCTGTGATCAACACTGCTCTGGTGAAAAGTGGTCAGGGCACCACAACATACCTCCAGCAGAGATGCCAAGGTCATGATGGACATGAGTACAGTTATTTATTGTGCTCAGCTGTGGACTGAATCCAAACAAATGTCTCTAGTGGCTTGCTGTCAGGAAGGCTTTGGGAAGCCCTTGAGGCACTTCTGCAGCACTGCACATGGAAAAGCTGAAGGGAAAGGATTTCTCTGCACTGGAGTTTTCCAACACAGAGCGGCATTGTCTCATATCTTAGATGAACACCAGACAATGTCCGACAAGCGATGACTTCTGAAGTTTAACCTAATTTGTTAAGTGGGCAAGCCTATTGTTTGGAATAAATACTAAAACAATCAGTGGAAGTAGCCAGTCTCCCTAAGGGATATTATTAGAGAATGAATGAATTATTAGAGGGAGTATGTTTGTTCTGGATCCCACCAAAACCAAGCTCTCATTGACATCCTTCCTTTTATCCAAAAACAGTCATTGCTAAGGGCAAACCAAAGATTTAGAGTAAAGACTGCAGGTATTTTAAGTAAAAAAACCCAAACAAACAAAAAAAAACCCCAAAAAAACAAAACAAACCCCCTCCAAAACAAACAAACAAAAAAAAAACCCCAAAAAACCCCAAATCAAACTTGTGTATGTAATTAGCAACATCTGCAAAGAGAAAGTTTATATTTATTTCCATGATGCAGAAATAAGGATTTATTTTTGCCAAAATGCTGCTATTTCTTTGTATTTCTTTCCTCCTTACTTCATTAGCAAGCTTTATGCTATGGTTCCTTGTGGTTTGTCTGGGATATTGGGAAGCCTGTTCAATTAAGCCAATGAGAGGAGTACTGCGAAACAGATGTGGACAAACCCCACCATAACTGGGCGAGCCAACTGCTGGAAGCACAGAGCAGAAAAGGCCAAGTGTGTTCTTGTTTTCTGATCTCTGGCATGGGACTGGAAGTTGGCTGACAGTGGGTGTTTTGAACAGCCCTGTGGCTTTGTGGTAATGCAGTGCAGTATCGTTTGGGAGAGCAGCTGGATTCCTGATGTGGAATTATTGTTTCCTGGCTGGGATGTGCCGTGCAAGCAGCAAGCTCTACTCCAAAACTCAAAGGGCAACCTGCCTTGCATGGGTAAAGCTGGAGAGTAAACTGGTAAGAGACGGCTTCACTCCTCATGCAGATACTTGGCAACTGCAGGAAACAGAGACTCAATGTGTAGTGAAATGCAACCAAGAGCTGAGGGATGAGAGAGCTCAGGAGCCTCAGCTTGATTTTGGAATAGCTCTGAGTGAGTAGAATAAATGTCTTTGGCTTATAGTCTCATCTGCAGTTACCAGTAGCTGTAGAAAATCAGCATGGAATATGAAATTAATAAATACCAACATTACATAATTCATATGTTAAGAAGTTTGCAGCCAGATTTTGTACAGTTTTTAAACTCTTTCTCCAGGCAGCAACTGACAGAATGAGAGGACACAGTCTCAAGCTGCACCAAGGGAAATACAGGGTGGAGATTAGGAAAAATTTTTTTACAGAAAGAATGATAAAGTACTGGAATGGTCTGCCCAGGGAGGTGATGGAATCACCATCCCTGGATGTGTTTAAAGAAAAACTGGATGTGGCACTCGGTGCCATGGTCTAGTTGAGGTGTTAGGATATGGATTGGACTTGATGATCTTGAAGGTCTCTTCCAACCTAGAAATTCTGTGATTCTGTAAACATTATTTAAACAATATGTAAACATTACATATTGAAACTCTGAAAACTCAGTATTTGTAGATAAAGCTGCATGAAACATTCCAAAAATATATTCAAGTTTTCTTTGATCTATTTTAAATATGCATTTCTCTAAACAATATACCCTGAATCTACTACAATGGCTTCAGAGTAATAAAAACAATGAGAATTTAATTTGAGCCCTCTCACATATCCAGCAGGAAACAGCATCCTGACCAGTCAAACATCATTTTAAAACTGAAGCCAATGATACTGTTTAAAATAGAAGGCAAATTTTTTTAGAAGGCCAAACAAGTGTGTTTCCTTTGTCGGCACTCTACCTTAGCAGTGGAAAAGGATCATTTATTGCCCTTTTCTCCTCTACTTTTTGCAAGAGTTAAGGCAATGGAAGAGGATCCCGCTTCGCCTAAGGGAGAGCATGCAAGACAGATTCACTTCTCTCTGCACAGCACACCCCAGAGAAGTCACCACTGAGTTGAAACCAACGCTTGCACAGGCAGTGTCTATTTTGTGTCAGCTGTGAACACCAGGCAATAAAGACCCTTTTATTTACTGCCACTTACTTCTATAAAACAGAAATTTGTGCTATTAAAAGCCCCTTTTTTTTCTCTGCCAGCACAAATGAAAGTGTCTCCCCAGCTATTTTCCATACACCATGGGCTTGTGCCTGCCCGGTTTGACCCTCACCAGCGGGAATGAATGTAGTTCTTCATTCTGCACATACCATTGGCAGCTCATTCCGTGTTTGGAATGGGCTGCATAGGCTGTGCATTGTGGCTGCCCTTGGGTTGGGTGTAGTGATGGTATCAGCCGCATCGCTCCCCGTCTTGTCCCAAGGCAGAGAAGTCCCTGGCGATTCATCAGCTGGCTGGGGGAATTTGAAGCTTCAAAACACAGCCGAGGTCACCAAGAGTTTGTTGGAAGTTAGTTAAAACCATCGTCTTTAAATAAATGCAGCTAAACTCTAGGAGGGGGAGGTGAGAGAGGTTGCTTGCTAACTCTATCAAGAAGTCCCCCTCAATGAACTCAACTGGCATAGGTCCTACTTTTTCACATTTTTATCATTCAGAACTAGATAATTTATTAATAAAATATTGTTTGACAATAATGCCCATGAGGTGCCTAAGGAGGTCTACAGTTTTCTTGTATTAAAGATCAATAGGTGTTTGTATGGGATCCAAGGCAGGGATTTAATTTGCAGTCCAATCTAAATGATTTATAGCAGATCACTTTGATTCAATATTAACAGTATGGTGACAGGATAATTGGTCCCGTCTTGTTTCAGGATGTTTTCAATATTTACTACATTTTTGCTTGCATGTTTACCTCAGCCAGAAACTACAGAAGAAGGAATTAGCTTTTGTTTGTTTGTTTGTTTGTGGGGTTTTTTTGTACATATGAGTAACCTAATTGATTAAGTTGTGTCTGTGCCAGTAGCAGCAGTGAGATATTCACAACTTCTGAATTGTACTTCTAAGGGTAAACCATGCAAGCATTCTTGTTACTGAGACTACTTTTGGAAGCCTCGACTGCTGCTGAGGTCCTGGAGGCATAGTAGGCAACCTAAGATGAGACTCTTTTGCCACATGTGGCCTTGCAGGCATTTAATCCCAATTTCGTGAGAAACAGTTCAGGTGCAAAGCCGCAAGTCATTTGGCATGTTAGCTTGTTCAGTGGCTGGACAAGAAGTGTTTATTTAACACATTAGGGTTACAAAGGCTGTGAAAATAAGCAGGGTCACAATAAAAAAATTAAGCATTCATTTTGACAGAACGACAACAATGACAACCATTAAAGATGGTCCAAAATCTAAATCTAAGAAGTTATATGGTCAGAAAGGATAAACTACTGTTCTGTTACTTCCCAATTTATGGAATTGTTCCCTATTTAAAATCACTGCTAACTTGAGAATGTAGAAGGTGGGTTGATTTCTGTTGTATTTGACCACCCAAACAAAATCCTAGTGTAGTTAAGCTTTGAATTCAGCCTGTGGTACACATGATTGAGTTTTTTTGGTAGTACAACTGCAAAATGAATGTACACTGAGGATTATATTTGGGGGGAAAAGAGAGGATCTAAGCATTACAAAATGTGTACCTACCTTTACACATATATGCAATTCACATGAATTAGCATTAAATTCTCAGAGGGTCTATGCTGCCCCTGTGCTATACTCAAACTGTCCAAGTTTTCTTTTCAAAGACCTGTGCCTAAGCAGTGAATGAGAATCTAAAGGCATGCTTCACAGAGCAGGCATCTGCATTTTAAATTTAACAAAGACTGGAATAAAATCAAGGTTCTCTTCCTGAAAATGAGCTGGTCCAGGAATAATTAGCCCAAATCTATTTAGCAGCTTGCAGATTGTCTAATATAATGTAGTGCAGTGGGGCGAACCAGAACTATCTGATTAGGATCTGTCAGTTTGCTACCTGTATTTTGTCTTTAAAAGATCTTGCTTAGAAAGTTGCCAGGCATTTGTTTTATTTATACAATTGTTTTGGTTAAAAATTTTGCTTTAAATCCTATGAGTTCATTACATAAGTTTAGCTTAGCGTTTAGGCTTTTAAAATTATGTTGCAAATATTAAGGTTTGATGAGCATTTGCATCATTGAAATTAATGTATACTCTCTTAGGCAAAAGGACTTGAATTTGTTTGGGGAATTTTGGTTTTGGAGTTTTGGTTTGTTGCTAGACCAATATATCTAGACCTGTTCTAGTTTGGTTTAATAAACAGTACTTGGAAAAATAATCAAAACTCGTTTTCAAAATACAAATGTATCAGCCTATTCCTAAAATATGCTTTAATATGGCTTTATCTCAAATACTTTGATGTTCCAGTATGTCTGCCTTTGCAATTTGTAATTGTTCAATGCAAGTTTTTTCTTATTTTACTGAGGTATCCACATGTGACAATTTTGCAACTATTTTCTATCTCTGTCATGTATTCCCATGAAAGTTGAATATTTCATGATTTTATTTTTCTACCCTCTGCTCCCTCTTCCACCTGAAAGTGTTAAGGTGCAGAAAGAGACAGGAAGACAAGCAAGCTGCAGTGTCCACATAATGGCTGAGCAAAGGAGGTCTCCTCAGTCTGCATCTAGTAAATCATGAGAGACACAAAGAAGGTGGATAGCAATCAGTTGTTCTCAGTTTTCAGTGTAGGCACTTCAGAGCATATAATAAAGCTAATAAGAGGTGAAGTTTTAAAAAAAAATAAAGGAGGATCTTCTTCATCTAACTGATGATAGACTGTGAATCTCTGTCTCACAGTTCTGTGAATGCTTGAAATGGGTAGGGAGCCAAAGGGAGACTGCAGGGATTGCCAGACATCAAAACTGATTCACATGGACCTCGAGGGATCAGTGGCTGCACATTGGGACTGCTGTTGCTCAGCTCCATCATCTTTCCTAGAAATCTGCTTCTGGCCAGTGTCAGAGACAGAACTCTGGCTTTGCCTGTCCTTTAGTCTTATCTAGTTCCTATAGCACCAGCTGATGTATGAACTCATCAGGTATAGTAAGATTCATATTACTGTCAGTGCTAGTGACTTAGCATATCCTTAAATCTTCATGTTTTCCATTTCTCCTGACCTCATCTATATTGGAAGATTGTACCAGGTAAAATATAATGTAAAATGTGTCAGCCAATGGTGCAAACTCCAAAAACATACTTGCACTTAACCGTGTTGAACTTGACTTCTCTCAAACCAGTTTAACTTTGTAGTATTCAAAAACCAGGTTTGCCCTGCATTAAGGATCAAAACTTAACTGTACCAAATTTCTTGGAGTCATGTTTCTTTGCTCTTAATTTTATGGCTTTTTTCTTAAAGACAACATTTTTTCCCTTCTGTTTAATACACTGAGCATAGACAGTAAGCATCTATCATACTGTAGTTTGTTTTACATTTAAGAGCCAAAGGGTTTGGCAGAAAAAGTTTTCATTTTTGTCAACACAAGCACACACTTCTGTTTTATGTAACTAATGCTGAAATGAAAGCCCATGGCAATTGCATCCCATTTTTTCATTTCCACACACTTACCATTTGAAAAGTCTCCAAAGATTCAAGTTTCACAGAGAACGGGGTTTTTTGTTAGTGCTTAACAATCATATTTGATTTTTGAGCAGTGAGCAGAGCAGATCTCTGCCAACATTTTTAAGTCAACTATATAAAAAATGAAAAGGCCTGGATCCAGAATTAAACACCACTTAATTATCACAAAGGTGGAAGTCTCTTTTTTTCCCTTTCTGCATGTTATGAAATGTTGCAATCTCTTCTCAACATATGTGTAGAGGCAGTATAGTCTATGTGTGGATAAATCACTAGGCTTAGACTTCTAAGGCCCAGATTCTACCACAGACTTTGTTACAGGCACCAGGGAAAATCTATCCCATCTTCTGGAACAAACATTTCACCAGAAAAGTGTAATGGCAAGAGAGAGCCAGATAAAGCGTATTTATTTATGATTATGTGCATTATTTTATGGAAAGAATTAATTCCACCCTTTAATTTTCCAGTAGCTTCTGACAAGGCTTTCAATTAAATGATTTTACTTGGTTTTCCACCACAATTTGCTTGTTCTGGTTTAAATTGGATCCACCTTCCAGGTTGCTAAGCACTTAGAGATTACCAGTTATCACAAAATCAAGCATAAATGTAGGAGGGTGCATGCACAAAAAGAAAATGCAGAAGAAATCCTGAGGGTTCCCTAAGGTGTTGTTTTCAAAAGGGGAGCTTTTTGTGCTTAGCATTTTTGTTCTACTGACTGTGTATCTCCTGACACAAACCAGAAAAAAAAAAACAACCCAGCCCACAAAAATTAACTGTATATAGTTTGCCCTCTCTGTGGCAGATTAAACTCCAGAAAGGCTCAGTTACGTTTCACTATACACAGGAGATGCTCGGGCAGGCTACATAGTTCAGCTAATCCTCCAGCTGCTGACCCACAGCAAATCCACGGCCCTTCTGTGCATCAGAAGAATCACTGTTGTTACAGTGGAGACCCTTGGACAGGGCTGTGACAGAGATCCAGAGTGACCTTGCAGGCTGCCTGGGAACAGTTCAGCCCCGTGAGGACAGAGGTGCCTGGGGCAAAGAGGAAAATCCCTGTTTCTGTCCTGCACTATGATGCTCTCCTAGCGCATGAGCAGGGGCAGGAGCACCCCTGCCATGGGGAGAGGGTGTGTGACAGGGCAGCTGCTCCATACTGCAGGCAATGAGCTGCTTAACAAACCTTTCCTCTTGGAGAGGGTTGCTCCTCAACAAGATATTTAGAAGGCCTTCCTGTGACTTCCCAGAGGCAAGGAGCTGAAAGGCCAGGAGGTGCACTGTCTCTAGGTGGCAAATTGGATAGGAGGAGAAGACTGAATTCAGGACAGAGAGGGCAAAAGGGGGAGCAGAGATACATAAGTAATGTATGCAGGGGCTTATGGACCAATTCTCAGAAGAGATTACTTCAATTTTCACAATAAAAAAATGTAGGCACAGACTAAATTCAACCCAAACCACTTACAAATCCATAGGAAGTCTATGCTCTCCAGGGGCACCATTTTTATGCCTCTCTGAATTGGATCCTGAAGGTCACAGGCAAAATTATTTGTGGCTTTAGCTATAAGATCAGTGTTTGCTCTGGCTCTTTTCTTCTTAACCATTTCCGTGTAAGTGGAATGAAGTCTAATCAAGTTTCTTTTTTAACAGGTTTTAATTTTCTTGTTACAGCCAAGAAAAAAACTACAGATGCCTTAAAGCATATTGTAGCAAGACAGAATATTGAAAGAATATTCAGAAGAAAAAGAACTGCTCTGAGGTGCCATTTAAGAAAACAGATGTGTTTTCTTCCCCTCTGACAAACTTGATCTCACCCCTATCTCACTCCTGTATATATTTTGGTGGGTTTTTGAATAGATCACCAAAGAACTCGAAGAAATTATCAGTTGTGATATGAACTCCATCTGTTGCAGGCCCTCATTGAGAGCTTGTCATTCATATTACAAGACATTTAGTGGAGCATTTTGCCAGCTTTTTAGAATGACCATAAGAGGCCTCAGACTCTCAGCTTTCATAGCTATATTCCAAAATTAGAGTGTTCTCAAACTGGTGAGTTTCCAATTTCTGAGACAAAGTATAGCAAAATCCAGCACTGTTTTAGCACTTGTCCCCAACATCCAATGTTAAGCACCTCTGCTGGTGTTCTTCAGCTACCCACAAGGGTTACCTTATGGTAAAGAAATTATTCACAGTTGAAACTGTAATTCAGTTAACAGGAAATTTAACAAGGGCGAAAAATAGGTTGTATTTAAGAAGAAAAACATCACAGGAACCTTATGAGTAGGCTTTCAACTAGTAAAAAACACAGATTATTTTGATATTTGTCTTTTCACTGTTAATTCTGAAATAATTTTTCTGGAGATGCAGTGAAGATTTTAAAGAAATTAGCATGGCTTTCCTTATTAAATACTTTTCCAACCAGGGACCAAGCTCTTGTTTTAATTTTGAGTGAGAATAGTCTTCATAAGGATGTGTCTTGAGCCTTCAAACCTAAGGAAAAAGGAGCCAAGCCCATATACTTTACCTTCCTCCTTCTTCACCAGTGTTTCTGCAGGCCATCAGCTCCCAGCCCTGTACTTTTTTTGAGAATACAATTACTAGCTGATGATCACTGGCACATTCATAGAGACTGTGGTAGACCCAAACTTTCATCACAAATACCTAAAAAATCCGGATTCTATAAGGCATGTTTGACTCCAACTATCTCCATAGACTCCTGACAACCTCCAGAACACAGCAGAAAGCCTCAGTTTTTGAGGCATCTCAATGGCAGCATGTTATCTGGTTATTCATTTTGCTGTACAAGTGTACGAGTGCATGTCATATTTCAATGACAAAGGAGGAATTCACAAAGGTTCACTCCAGCGAGAATGTGCGTCAGTGATAGGGAGGTTTGGGGGGAGACTTAGAGCAGGAGCTTAACTTCAGACACTCTAAATCATAGGTCTGAAGGAACTCTTTTCTTTCCAGTGCCTGTGAAGGAAGTGCAGAGAGATTAGCCTCAATCAACACTCCTCTAAATGTCAATGCAAAAGATTGCATATGACAGCAGTTAAGAAATCAGATAGTTTAATGCAGCCATTAATTAAACAAAAACATTAAGGCAGCCTCACCATACATTTTCATAATGCAATTGAACTAGAATTTCAGTGTTTGAAAAGACTTGTGTAATTAATTGCATCTGTAGAAGTGACAAAACACTAAGTGTCTGAAAAATTACCCCTTGATGCCCCTAGCTCATTTAAATGAGCAAAAAATGTACCCTGTCTTTTCATAAGTGCACTTACAGTACAAAAAGAAACGGCTTGAAGAACTGTCATTCAAAACATGGTATATAACCATTGCAGCATATAAATAAAGCAGAATGAAAACTTTGTTAAAATGTTTGTGCACACTGTAAGATTTAATGTTTCCTTAAAAAAACAATTTTTGAAAGAGGTTGATAGACTGAAAAATGCACTTAACCTTTGGACTGTGTTTCTGAGCATTTCCTGGTATGGGTTCATGGTGGCAGGATGAGGAACCATAAATCTGTGGAAGACACCACAGTAATTGTGGGAATTGATGTTCCTGGACTCCATCATGGGTGAACTGCATCAGGTTAGGAGGAAACAGGCACATGCTTTTGGCCTGGGAGCAGGAGTAAAGAAAAAAAGGCACCCCTATGTTGAAAACACATATTGCTTTACAGGAAACATATTATCACTGGTCAACAAAGCAATACATTGGGTAATATTAATTCCTATATTCCAGGCTGAAGTAGTATTTACATGTTGTATCGATCAGGAGACAGAGCAATTTTTTAGGATTTAAACCAACATAAAGACTTTTTGTGTGCAAAATATAAAGGTCTTTCTTCTATGAGCTGCTAAAATTCCCAAGATAGGCACAAAGGTTTTTCTAAAAAGTCTCATCACAACCAGATGAATGAATACTTGCAATATTTATATGTGTGAGGGATGTTGAGATATCTGTATTCCTCGTAACATTGAGAGATTTTTCTGCAGTTGAAATATTTATCAGCGTAGACACCATTAAATCTGTCTTTTACACCACATTATGGATGCAAACACTGAGAATTACTATATACCCAGGATTATGCATCTTAACCGTGATATTCTTCTGTAACGTATTCTTTCTGAAGTGTTAACAAGCACTCAGGTACATTCCTTGTTAACATTAATTTCTTCTCTTGTTTTCTACTGCTAAATGTTTTTTATTACAGCGTGCATGGCTTTATCTACATAGAAAATGCAGTAAGATGTACTCTAATTCAATGTAATGTAGATATGTACTCCAATTCAATGTAATGTAAATATGGGACTACAATACAACTCAGGTAGAAGTCATAGTATTTCTCTATCTTTTTTTTTCAATGAGTAATTGTAGGAATAGCAGCTTATTCAACACAGGAGAATGAAATGTTACTTTAATGATTTTTACTAAAAAGAACAAGATATCTAACATGAAAGACAACTCAGCAGGTCTGTATGTGTTAAGCAGATTATTAAAAGAATACAATATGGAAAGAAGAGGTAGACAATTCCAGTGCACATAAAACATTTTCTCATTAACACTATTTTATTGAGAAGCCATCAGAAACTTATTAAGTGCATTATCAGTTTGCTAGAATTTCCTTTATTATCAGTTGATATATTTTCTCTTTATAGCCCTCTCTTTCTCTCACTTTTCTCCTCCTAAGGCCCTAGGATCTCTTAGTGGTAATTATTAATATGTTATCAGTATTTTGGCCCCTGGCATATAAACGTGCATTAGATATGCAGGTACTGAGCTGTACAAACACCAGTAATTTTCAGAGGAGGAGTTTTGGGGGACATATTTGTGGCAGCTGAGTTATGGTAGATTTGGTGTTATGTCTGGGCTCTGAGCCAGCCCTAAAATCCTTCCCGTACTACCAACCATCGAGGGCACACAGTCACTGATGGGGGTGTCAGCTTGAGGCTGTGGAAGAAAGCTGAGCTCCAAGGAAAGCCAGATATATGGAAGGTAGCTCTGAGGCAGCTTGGCAGCCAGTCAGATTCCAAGTAGTAACGTTTGTATGAAATATATTCTGCCTTCCACGCTTAATAGTAATAAAGTTTGATTGAAGTCACGTTCAAATTGCACTCTGTCTGACGCCAGGTATTTAATACTAAGCAGTTTGGGGAGTTTTGCTATCTGAAGCAAAAGGGATTTAGATTTATTTCAGACTTTCACAGTAGAAACTTGTTCAATGGCCTGGAGCCACTGAGCCAGAAAAAGAAAAGAAAAGAAAAAGGCTACTGGAGATCTGATCATCTTCCTTTTGGCAGAAAAACTCACAATTCTTTTGCATGCTTTTCAAAATTGCTCTGCCATAAGAGGAGTTACCCTTCGCTGCAGCACCAGGAAATCCCCATTTTGCCTTGAAACTGCTGCAGGGTCAAATATGATGATATTATTTCTTTCTACAAGCACAGAGCTCGGAACTCATGTGGTGATGAGCTCCCATCTCCCTTCCTCCCTCTCTCTCTTACTGAGACATTTCCTTCCCCTTGTGTTTGCAAAATTGAGTTTGCTGCAAACAAGAAACTCAAAACAAGAGAAGCAAAAGAAAATAACCACAAGTTACATATTGTTTTTCCTTTGTTATTTAGAAAGCCTCCTGCTCCTGTAGCAATCCAATTACATTTGAAGCCTGGCTCATGACTTTTGAATACTCTCTGGCACATCAGATATCCTTGGGGACCCAGAGCAGGCTCCGATCTTTCATAAAACCTGTATTAGGTTAATACATAATTCACCATTTAGAAGACAGGCAGAGGAACAGCCTTGCCAATACAAATTCTTTGTTTACTTTTAGGTGATAGGCAATACAGAGCCTATATTTGAACTCTGATTGAAGATTTTATTAGCTCAACATTTCATATCACTAGCTAACAGCACACATGCAAATATGTGCTGTAGTCATTTGGATTTGCATTTGCTTGGGTGGTTTTACCTATAATGCAGCCATAGACACAGGATAAGAATTGTCAATAAAGTAATCTGTATACTGAGGAGATAAATCCCTACCTGGAGCATAAACAAAGAATTTAAAATTCAGGACCATTGGCATAAAAGGTTTTGAAATGTGCCTACAGGGTAAGTGTCCTTTTGAAGCTGAGTGCAGGTAGCAAGAAGAAATTAGGAGGCATTTTTGCACACTGAGCTGTGGCCTGGGAAAGCAGGTGACTGGCCAAAATGTGCAAATATGTTCCCTCTTCCTGAGCACCCTTAGCTACACCCATGCAGTAACACCTGCTTGATGCAGAGAAAGTTTTACTCTTCCATCCCACCACCTCCTGTGTTTTTAAACTATTTTCATTGTTATATCATGGTGTATTCCTAGGAGACGATAAGATTTTGCAGACAAACCTGTTGGCCTTTCCCAACGACCCAGTGATCCCAGTCTCCAAGGTTTTGTGATTTCCTGAGTGGGGAAGCACCAGAGCAGCAACCTCAGCTCCTTCTGCAGATTGATCCCAGTTGACTGCAGTGCATCTGCATTTTGACCACTTTTCTATTCACTGACCCAACCAAGTCAAGAGTCAGCATGGCACTGAAACATCTGCAAAGAAGAGAGCATATTTCTTCCTTCTGCTGCTGAAGATTCTGGCTAGTTTTTGAATGCTTTTGGCTATGGCAACACAATTGTTCCAGCTTTGTGCTATTTTGTGCCTCCCATATTTTTTCCTTGCAGCAGGGGAAGTGGGAGGAGAGGAAAAGGATTTTCCCTGGTGCAATTGTTTGTGTCAGGTAAACTCTCCATAAATCTCTTCTTGAGGAATTTAGTTCATTAAAGCACAATTAAACACCAATGGCTTGATTTACCTCATTAAGGCTAATTTAAATTAGCAGAAACTGCATATTGCTATTATGGATTTATAGCTAGAGTTTTAGAGAACTGTGGACAGACAAAACAAAGGCTTGTTTCCTTTGACTATACTTTTCCCTCACTCATATTTTTGAGCACGAATACACATTAAAAGAACATTTACTAAACCTGGAGTCAAACTGAACTTGCAACAACAAAGACATTACCAAATAAAGTAATTTATCTGCAATTCTTTCATGTATGTGTGGTGTTTAGATTTTTGGGGGGAGGGGGTTGTTTGATTGAGTTGGGGGGGGTTGTTTGTTTGTTTTTTGCATTCAGTTTTTGTTGCTGTTGTTGTTTGTATTTGTTTGAAGTATAACCATGTTTTTCTTTGAGATATATTAAATGAAAAGACTTTAAAAAGTGAAAAATGTGTGGATGAGTTTTTCCTTTCTCATAAAACTTGTAGTAAAAGAACTAGCATTTGCATACATTGCGTCTGCCAGCATTGCAAGAGCAGGTTTATTCAGTTTTGGAAACAATTATATATGCAAGAGTCTGTGCACACATGATGAAGAAGGGTATGGACACTATAATATATTCACAATTTCAAGAACTTCCAGAGTAAGTGTTCTGGGTTAAAAATTACCCAGGAACATATCCAGCTCTTTCAGAGGCCTGGATCCATGTGGAAAGGAACTTTGGTTCTTTTCTTTACCAAGCTGAAAATGTTATCACTGTCCCAGAAATGGCTGCTTGAGTACAGCATGAAAGTGCCTACACACACTTATGTGAATCTATAATTCCTTTAGTTTGGGTTCATAAAGTCAACTTGTGTTCCCAGAGGCCTTTAAGCGGTCTAAAAATTGGTATCTAACCTATACTGCTCATCCAGTCTCCCTCTCAGCTCAACAAGAAATATACAAGAAAACCTTTACAGGTCCTCTACAAGAGTTGTGTGATTGTCTTATTGCCAGATTGCCTGCTACACTACTGTGTGTGCTGGGTTGCATTGTTTTAAGAAGGCAGAAGTTAGGTCACATTTTGTCTGGGTTTTTTTCAGCTTACAATCAACTGTTGTATGGCACAATATTCCAGAGGGTTTTCTAGAGGTAAAATGTCGAGGTTTTGAGTAGCCGTTTGTATTGGGTTTGTGTGGCCGGGTTTCGGTAGTGGGGGACTTCTGTAGGAAGTGGCCAGAAGCTTCCTCCATGTTCAGCACGGCCAATTCCAGCCAGCTCCAGGATAGACAGGCCAAGGCTGGGCCAACCAGAAATGGTGGGAACACCTCTGTGGTAGCAGATTTAAGAAGAGGAAAAAGGTTATTTCACAGATGTAATTGCACCCAGAGAAGAGCAGCATGAGAATATGTGAGTGGAGCAGCTCTGCAGACACCACAGTCCATAGAGAAGCAGTGGAGAATGTGTTCCTGGTGCTGGAGCTGGGATTTCCTTACAGCCCATGATACAGATCATGCTGAGGCAGCTGTGCCCCTGCAGCCCATGGGGGTTGCTAGGAGTGCAGAGATCCACCTGTAGCCTGTGGAAGAGACCCATGCTGGAGCAGGTGGATGCCTGAGAGGAGAACATGAACTTATGGGAAGCCCATGCTGGAACAGGGTCCTGGCAGGGACCTGCAGATCCCTGGAGCAGGAGCACACTGGAGCAGGTTTCCTGGTAGGACTTGTAACCCCATGGGGGACTCATGCTGGAGAAGCCTGAAGGAAGAGTGATCCACATTGGAGCAGTTTGTGGAGAACGGTTGCCTGTGAGACTCATGTTGGAGAAGTTCAGGAAGAACTGTCTCCTGTGGGAGGGACCCCATGCTGGAGCAGGGGAAAAACTCCTTTCCCTAAGCAGCAGCAGGAGCAACGAGTGATGAACTGACCATAACCCCATTCCCTGTCTCTCTTTAGTGCTTAGGAGGATGAGGTAGAGTTGGGAAGGAGAGAGTGGTGGGGGAAGATGTTTTGAAATTTCTCATTATCCTGCTCTGATTTTGTCAGGAATAAATTCAGTTAAGATCTCTAATTTGAGTCTGCTTTGCATGTGGTGATATTCAGTGAGTGATCTCTCCCTGTCCTTATCTCAACTTACAAACTCTTTCTTACATTTTCTCTCCCCTGCCCAGCTGTGGATGGAAGTGTTAAGAGGCTTTGGTGGGTGTCTGCCATCCAGCCAGAGTCAACTCACTATCAAACACCAAATCAGACACCACACTCCAAAGGCTGTACTAAACTATCACATGGGTATAAATTTGTGTGTGTATATGTACCTATGTGTATGTACATACCATATGTACCTATGATACCCCATTTGACAAACAAAGGATGTAATAGTACATCTCCATGTCATAGTATATCCTCTGGCTTACACAGTCTTCCCTATGAAGACTCAACCTCAGGAATGATTTCCACCCCAGAGTTATCTTCACCTACCTAAGGTTACATGTGCTTAAAAATAAAAGTACTCAGATACATCACATTTGTGCTTTTTCAGCCTAAAACTCTTAAAGGAAGAGGGACAGGTTGCATGAATCAAGTAGTTGAGAATTTGAATGCAAATTTTGTAACTGAAGTTGGTAATAAAGTTTTACGTACAGCAGAAAAATGGTAAGTTTGATCACAGTTTTCTCTTGTACTAAAGATATTGCAAAGATGTGCTCTATCAAAAATAGTTTCTGCTTAAAACACAGGTTCTCTGCAGCTAAACATTTAGGCTACAGACTAGGAGGTCATCAAAGCCATTGAACCACGTCAGAGAGATCAAAAAAGGTAAGTTCAGCAGTCAAGAAAAAGTGCAAACATTGTAACAAAAATATTTATCCATCCCAAATGGAAAGTTATTTCTGATATTCTGAAGAGCTAAAACATTAATAGCAAGAAAAGATAAAATATAACTGCATGTTCAAGGTCACCAAAAGTTCTGTTGAAGGCTTATAGCTGTGTCTTAGTAACAGAGATAAACTATAACCTTCTACTTTTGGAAATTCATCTTCAAAATACCCACAGTTGCTACTGCTCTCTGTTCCTATTGCTCTCTGTGACCCAACTCAGCGTGCTTGTACACAAATGAGATGCTGACAAAAGACTGTGTCCCAGATCTGGAAGCTTCTTTGCACTTTTTTAATCTTCCTTCTCTGATTTTCCTAACAGTTGTTGCTAAAAAATGCCTATCTCTTCCGTGCCACTATCCTTTTGAAAGCAGTGTTAAAATTTAGTTGTTACATCTGGTAAAGTTTTTTCTGGTGATGTTCATGGGAGAAATTTGGAGATCATTTTACACAGAAACCCAGAAAATTCTGATTGCAATTTAAGACACATGAAGCCGGTTCTCTCAATTAAACTGAATTTTCACTTCCCCCCAACCAGGAAGATTTAGTATGTGAAAAATTGTGCATGCCAACAAAGGGGAATTTTTTTCAGGAGCTGTGCAGAGCAGCCTTTCTCCGTCACTGCCTGGACTGTGAATGAGCCTACATTTACCCCAAAGTTAAAATCAACAATTAAACTGTTAAATGCTCTTAAACAGTGTGGTCTGGTGAGCAGCTGAGCTGGTCTAAGAGTCTGCAGTAGCCAGAAGGCAGTGCCTTCACCCCGCTGTCCCTCCTCCTCCTCTTCCCACGTTTCACCCGCAGACTCACCCCCTCCTCAGAGCTGCAGCTCCCCTGTGAAGCAGCCACAGCCTGAGCAAGAAGGGAAAGCAGAAACCGAGAGACTGCCTCAACATAACACAGATAGCCAGTGGAAAAGAGCAGACCAAAGCTCTGATCTCTCAAATGCCAGCCCCCTTAAAAAGTCTGCTCTGTGCCTTGTCTAAACAGCCCCAGATAGGTCAGCAGGGGAAAACAGGAAGAGGTAAAATAAGCAGAGGGCTTCTTCATCCCTCCTTCAGGAAAACAAAGTGCTCAAATCAAAGGAACTGATTTTCTGCTTATATTTAGAGGAAGACATTGACGTATAGAGATCATGTTTCAGTTTGACAAGTGATACCAAATAATACCAGATTTATGCAAGTCACAGGGGAGTGTAGCAGCTCTGTTTTTATCCTGATTTTGGAAGGGTATGGAACTCCTGCAGCTGTGATGTCCATCTGGCTCTCCCCACCATACCCAACCACTTTTGAGCCCACTGGCCAACTCCAACACAATTTTCATGAAAAGCCATTTCTAAACAGGGGAGAAAGACACACAGATTATTACTCTAAGAAAAACAAGCCTGCAGTCTGTGGTTATTCAGGAGGCAGAGGAGAGAGATCATGGTACTATGGGAGATTTAGGAAACACAGAGGCAATTTAATGATACTGCAGCAAGGAGTAAATTGAGCTTAGGCTATATCACAGGAAACAATACCATAGGAATCCAGATCTCTTAATTCTGTTACTTGTTTCATGGATGAAAAAGTATATTTGTGGAGTTTTAAAAACAGTATCAAATTTTTGAGTCTTTCTGTTCAAAATCTTTTCTTCTGCATGTTTTTTTGCTTCCAAAGAGGCAGGAGGAGATTATATGTTTAAGTCTTTTGTGGATGGAGATCTTACACAGAAATAACTGATCAATGCATTTAGATAATTTTGAGTCTCACACATACAGTTTTCCAAAACAAAAAATAAATGCACACACTCGCAACATCTGTATTTATTTTGGCCTTTTCAAAGTGAAGTTCTACAACTTTCTACTCGTGTGTTTCTAATTGCTAAAGTAAATGCAACATTATATCCAAAATTTGAAATGAGACATCACAGTGCCTGTCCTAATTAGGAAGAGATGCTTCTGCTGTTTTGGGTTTATTTTTTTTTTCATGAGTCAGGCAATGCAATAACATTCCTGAGCAATAGGACAGGTTCAGAAGAAAGGGTATGGTCACAGGCAGTGACCACAGGAACATCTTGTATTTTGTCCTTTGGAAATTAATGAGCAAGGTTTCCCTAAAACAGCCTTAACATTTTCAAGTTTATTCAGAAGTAATGCTGACAAACATTCCATCATGATTCAAGTCCAGAGAAGTTCAGGTAAAGAAAGTCAATTGATTAGGTCAACGTTGTAAATTTTATTAAGTAAAGAAAAAGTTTGATGCTTGAAAAGCAGTGGAACCCCAGCAGAACCTGTCTGCCACTCTGGCTAGAGGGACTTCAGGGTTTAAACAAACTTGCCCATGGGAGACAAATTCTCCATGTTGTCTAACAGCTGCACCATAACAAACTGAGGCATTTCAGCAAGATCAAGCAGTCTCACTTTTGGGAAAAGTGACCAAATGGGCATCCTTTGGTATATAAAACAAGCTGTATGAAGGATATCCTGCCTGCAGTGTTCAACTGTCCTGTACCATGCAAGCTAGCCAACAATGAAAAAAAAAAAGAGGTCTGAGGGAAGATATTTGGCATCCAGTACTTGATAAATTAGTGCAAATTAATAGCTGATATGTGATGAACTGAAAAATCAGAGCTGAATATTTTTATTTCTGTGCAGAGGTACGCAGGGGCAGAGTGCCTCTGCATCAATCAACAGAAGTAGAGGAAAATGCTCCAAGATGGCTCTTGACCAAACAGACAGGCAAAGGCCTTGCAAGCTTTCCTGGGGAGCTTGGAACACTGCCTCATTTATTCCAGATGTAACCTACAAAACTCATTTGTTCTGATGATGGCTAGATAGGGATATTTCATACAAAGGTCTCAAATGGTAAATGACTAGTGCTTAAAAATAGCCATCACACAAGCACTGCTCACATCAGTGATCGGGAGATCTGGGATCAAACTTCACAAGCTTTTACTTTGTTCTGGCTCCATAAATCATGAGAACATGACACCAAGAATGGCACAGGATGACTCTGCTTGGTCACCACGTGAGTTTAGCAACAGCTCCTCACCATTTTTCTCTGTAATTTACCCAATGTTATCTCCTCCAGCTCTTGGCTTTTTAATCTATGAAATGAAGATATTTCATACATCACTCAAGTTCTGCAAGACCTGGTTTGTGAGTATTTATGACTTTTCTCTGGCGTGGAAGAAGTACATCTCATGAGACTGTATCAGGGCAACAGACTTTCTGAACAGGAAAAACTGTGATGAGATCCTCTTGGGATAAGTAATAATTATTATTCAGGCACCAGTATTTAGCATCAGAAGATTGATGGGTAATCTTGCAGAACTGCATTGCCACTTTCTGCACATAAAAGTGTAGTTTTGTGAAAATTAAATGCATGCTGTATGACAGCCTAGAGAAATGTTCTTGTGTTTGGTAGATTTTTAGATTAACTGCATTTTTTTTTTTAACTTTATGAGGTTTCTTCCCCTTCAGGATTGATTGTTATCACTTTCAAAAACACAGACTGTGTGAGAAGACAGCCCATAGGTAAGTGCAATATAATTAACAGAATCAATCAAGGTTAGCAAGTATAGAAAAAACATCAGCAATAGCTAGTGTGTTAGCATCCTTCCTCACAATATCAGCCCTTCATAGAAAATCATGTAATGACAATATATCTCGAACAGGAGGCTTTTAAATTTGAAATCATTTGCCAAGTTAATTTGAAAATACTCTTAAATCTTGCGTATCAAGGTGGAATAATGATGATGAAAGCATTAAAAAACCCAGAAGCTTCATTCAAAAAGGCAAGAATTTTCAATTTGTTTCAGTGATCTAAATGCTAATTATAGTGGAATTATTCCCACTACTACAGAAATTCCAAACTTCAAAACATACATACTACTTACAAGTCTTTTTCTAAAAAATAGAAGAAGACTTCTGTCAATTGAAACGGGCAGGTTTGGGACAATAAGTTCAAAGCTGTATTTGTCTCATGGTCATATAAGCATAACTGAAAGTGATTAGTTTCTTTTAGCTGCAAAATAAAAGTCAATGTTTCAAGCTAAGGTGATGCCAAGCTTGGTGCATTCTATCTCCATCTTCAAAAGTCTATCCTGGAGAAATAAAAGCACTCTATCACTACTCTGACTCATGGATTGCTTCTGAAAGTAACCACCTGAAATTATGAATGATTCTAGCTATGACTTTTGCTTTGATTTGCCCTGATATAAAATACCAAGAAGGAGGGTGCTAGTGGAGGAGAGGCTGGACATGAGCCAATAATGCACTCAGTCCAGAAAGTCAGAGGGATCCTGGGCTGCATCCAAGGCAGTGTGGCCAGCAGATCAGGGTGGTGATTCTGCCCCTCTGCTCCCCTCTGGTGAGGCCCCACCTGGAGCACTGCATCCAGCTCTGGGGTCCCCAGCACAGAAGGGACATGGACCTGTTGGAACAAGTCCAGGGAAGAGCCCCAAAGATGGTTAGAGGCATGGAGCACCTCTGCTATGAGGAGAGGCTGAGAGAATTGTGGTTGTTCAGCCTGCAGAAGAGTAGGCTTCAGGGTGTCCTAATGGTAGCCTTCCAGTACCTGGACTGGGCCTGTAAGAAAGATGGAGAGGGAATATTTACCAGAGCACCTGGTGATAAGACAAGGGGAATGATTTTCAGCTGAAGATGGCAGGTTTAAATTGGATATTAAGAAGAAATTCTTTACTGTGAAGGTGATGAGACACTGGATCAGGTTGCCCAGAGAAGCTTTGGGTGCCCCATCCATGGAATTGTTCAAGAAGAGGTTGGATGGGTCTCTGAGCAACCAGATGGAGTGAGAGGTGTCCCTATCCATGGCAAGGGGTTGGAATTAGATGATCTTTAGGGTCCCTTCCAACTGTAAACATTCTATGATTCTATAGTTAAGCTAGATGTTATTTATATTTTGAGTACAAGATGGAATGTATTCAAACATTTTTTTTTCAGTTGAACATTGGCAGTAGAATGTTTTTGATATGAAAATATTCTTTAAATTATCTAATTAAATGTGGGGGGTGTTATTTATAGCAAATAACTACTCAAATATTTTTTCTCGTGATTTTGTTTATGAATCATTTCTTTGGTTGATAGAGCCATGGCTTTGCCAGCAAATCATATGATGACAACAATGTGATAGATAATTTATAGATAATTCTGCAGAGAGGTGTTCATGGGAAGGAACAGAAGGAGCAAAAGAAGTACAATGAATAATAAATGAAAATGGAATAATTTTCATGCAGAAACAGGCAAATCTTGCACACAAAGGAAAATATAATTTCCTCTGTATTTCCAGCCCCTTCTGAGAGTAAACGTTTAAGTCTTGGACAACTGAACTAAAAGATTGAATAACTAGGGTACAATTTCTAGTGTTTTGAACAAGTTAAACCTTCGCATTCCATTCCTTTCTGTAAAAGAAGTAAATAAAATAAGGAAAATCAGTTGGATTTTAGGATTTCAGCGTGCTAATTAGTCTCAGAAACATTAGGACCTGGATACTAGGGTGAAGCTGCAATTAGCTGAGATTTAATGAGCTGTGTAATGATAAGTGACAGGGCTATGTAACTTTACAGCTATAATTTCCTGATTAGATGAACTCTTAAACACTGCAACCCTACGTCCTACCCCAAGGTAGTTTGACCTTTCTAGCTGGCCAGGGGTATAAAAAAGTTTTGCCTGCAAAGTTTTTAGGACCTATGCAGTATTTTAGCAACAGGAAATTCCTATAGTTTCAGGGCCATTTCTTGCTCTGACCAGAGCAAGCATCATTTTCCATGCTAGTCTAAACATTTATTTCTTCTCCTTTTAATCTAGTTTATGTGGTTGGAAGTGTTTGTCTGATGACAAGAGGGTCCTCTGAAGTAGCCATGGTTGGATAGGATATCAAGGGCATGCAGTATCCACAGCCACATCAAACACAGTTTGGGTGATGGAGGGGATGCACAAAGAAAGCCTATAATAAAACACCTCATAAAAGAGGACCAGAAATGCAATCCCTGAAAGAAAGCAAATCCCAACTTTAGAGAAACTGTTTGTAACATTCAGGAACGTTAAGAGGAAAGTCTGCTAGATAAACCGTGGGTCTGAGAATCAAGTGACTTGCAATGATTAGTTACTTATGACTGTCTATGACTTCTGACAACTCAAATTCTCACTACCAATCTTAACATAGGGAATATTACAGATAAAAGTTATTGGAAGATGACAAAGTCCTCAGATTCCCTATGGGAGACACTAACATATTGCTCATGCTTTCAAAACCCAATAAAGGCAAGATTTTCTTTTTAATCTTAAACTTTCTAGGAGAGACAAACTGTTACGTGTGCCATACCTGTGTAATCACTTATTTTTTTTTTTCTTCATTCCTTTGCCTCCTTCAGCAGAGCACACATTATCCTTGACTATTAAGCACTCAGTGGATTGGGCCTGAATTGTACCACTTTTTTTTTCAGCCATCATCCCCTGTTCATTTTAACAAAACTTATAGTGATCAAGACTGAGAGATAATGCAATGAAAGAACAAGTAGAAAAATTCAAAATGCCTATATCCTACCTATGGTGAGATTTCATCAGAATTTGAATACTTGGATCTATAAGAATGATAAAAATCTCTTTCTCCTGCAAGACACTTCCTTGGAGGCACCCAAGACCTTTCTAGACACTGACTCTGCCAGCATGTACCTGCAGCAAGAGGCTGGCCTGAACAGCGAGTTCACACTCATGTTTGAGCATGGTGCAGGAATTCTGCAGAGGTCATGGAGACATTGAACTGCTGGAATCTGGCAGAAAGCCCATCAGCATGGCCACATCCTTGGAAAACACACACAAACCATATATACACAAAATCCAATGCACTGCTTGACACTTTGAAAACATCTTTTGAAAGTGGGTGGCAAGAGAGGGAGTAATGAAGGAAACAGATTAAACATGGTGTGCCCCAAATGTCACATCTGCTATCTTTACTGTCATGTAATTGTTATGGTGGGTGTATAAAGCCAGCAGTATGACACTGAGTGCTTATCAAAAGTCCCAAGCAGATAATAACTGTTCTGATATGTGGCTCAGTGCTTCTGGGGCTGTGAAACATATGATGACATGGAATTCCTCAGCAGTGTTACCAGCTGTGATATCCCTCTGCCTTTCTCCACTGCCTGCCACTCTTTGCTTCCTCAGTGGCTTGACATGTAGTATAATTATATTTTTCTGGGGCTGACAGCAGAATAGAATTTTCTTATTTTGCTTTTTGTCTTAGCTTGTTCCCTGAGCTGGTGCCCAGCCTGGCTGACAGGTAGTCACACTCATGCAGCAGAGAAGGCACAGCTGCTGTGACAAGGGAGTAGGAGTATGTTAAGCCAATTTTGCTACAAGAAGAGTAATGTATAATGAGATTGTGTGAGAACCATGACCTTATCTAGCTGTGAGTGGAGTCAAATACAATCAGTTAACATCCTTAGGAAATAATAGCCAACTACCTTTTGTGCTGGAAAGCTGGCCTAGTCCTGGATAAGTATTACCATGTTTCATTTACATTATCACCAACACCTACAGCTATTTAAAATTGCCACACAATCTCCACTATTTAAATAATTAGGCAAGGAGCAACATGATTAAGCAAGACAAATTTTGTATTTAAAGTATGCAAGTTCTTTGCTGTGGAATTCTCCTGTAATCAACTTCTTCCTGTTTTATGCTACCTGATGGGACAGGAGGTGGGAAGGTTGCAGGCAGGCCTCAGGAAAAAGCTCCTTTGTGCCAGCCTTTTCCTGGGACATGCCTCTCACTATCTCTTTATCTGAAATAGGCAAAAGCAAGTAGCAGCAGTGGAGAAGGGCATGGATTTAGCAGCAGTTTTGGGGCCATGACGAAGAACAACATCCAGCACAGAGAGGTGTCTCAGGGGGAAAGGCAGAGCCATGATCCATCTCTCTTTGGAGAACTCCAACCCAGGACAGGCTTTGTGGAATCCCCTTTTCAGCAGCACTGTGGATTGTGCTGAGGGAGGCAAGAGTGAGAAAAAGAAGCAACAAATGTTGAGACATTTGACCCTGGCATGGCTAGCTGCCTGCTCCTTATGCAGTTTTGTGGGGAGGCTTCATCTTCATAAAAATCAGAGTTAACAGATTGCTGCTGGCCTTGGTTCTCTTTATTTCCTTGTTCATCTTGCTTGCACACTTCTCAGGCTCTGCAAAAAAGGCTTTCAGAGATGGGTGGATAATACCCAACTATGACAAAAGCTTTCAACAATTATCTAATGTTCCAAATGAGTAACTCAGTGTGGAACACAAAGACCGTAGAATGAAGTGCCAATAATGATTGTATCCAACCTTTCCCAAATAACTGCCACAACCTGCACAATTATGCCTTGCCAGGTAGCCTGAGAGTGAAAAGTGATGTACCACCAGTCCTCTGGAGATAAGCAGAAGATTCACACAATTCACACTGGCATGCCACAGACCAGCAAATCATCACATACTCCTCACAGCATTTGGATTTTGTGCCACCCTTACATATTGGTGGCATAGCAGAATCACTGGTGAGTGGATAACAAGAGTTTGTTAATGTTATTTTATGAAACCTGTTTCTCAGCCAATCACAAGGATTTGAAGAATAAAGTATACCATTCACCTTTTTTCTTTTTCCAATTAAAATAGCAGCAGCCAAACCCTTAATGCAAGAAGATTAAATGCATGTGAATTATTTCCTGAGGTCCTTTTCTCATTTCAGTATGAACAATGCAGCCAAAGTTGTGGGAGAGCCTGGAAAAATGGCCAATTTGCTCATGTGCCATACTTTAATCACTGCCTAAACCTGTTGGAATATTTCCTTGAAAGTGGCAGTATAAAGCATATTCTAGAAAAGCTTAATAAAAATCTGTAAGCAATGCAGTTAAATACTTTAACATCTGAAAAAGAGAAAGATACCAAATTCTTTTTTGCTTTAAAGTCAGCTTGATATAATCATATGTCCAAGTAACAGAGAAAAAAAACCCCAACCTAATCTCCAAACCATAGCACAAAAAAATACACCAAGGAAAAAACTCCATGTCCTGTGCTCAAGCAGCAAAAATGTTTTCATAAGCTTTTGCACATTTTATCTTCAGTAAAAAAATGTGAATTAGTTAAAATCCCTTCTGAAACATTCTGGAATATAACATGATTTGAGAGGAGGAAGCAGCAAGAGTTTTTGATTCCTCCAGTGGACTAAGTCTAATGTAGTTATCTGTTTTAAAAGATTTTCCAGCCAGAACTTCCTCTAATGCAGCAACTGCCTCATAAGTGTCATTTATCAAAAAGATAAACTGGTGGAAATTGTCCATTCCCTGTTCCAGCATGAGCAGTGCATGATGAAGAGTAAATCATCATTTGGAAACAATCACCCTCCCTCTGTTCCCTCCAGTTTCATCCAGCAATTCCAGTAGTCCCCTTAAGATAAGATTTATATCAGAAAATGGTTTCCCAGGAACTCTTTAGCTTAGTAATGCTATTGCATATAGTAAAGAACTACATATATTGATAATGCCCCCCCACACGATCTCTGGCATATAATTTTCAAAACCAGCTTCTGGCAACTATCACAAAGGCAGCTTTCATAATAAATCCACCTGCTTTAGCTGCCCCAGTAATATGCTGCTATTATCAGGGCAACATGGAGCTTGAATCCCAGCTAGTGCCTTGGATTTACAGGATTTTTCACCTATGCACTACAAGGCACTGCAAAAACTGTTCAACTGTGTAGTTCTGTATCTGTTTCATCTTCCTTGAAGTTTAATCTTAGTCTGGATTTCCTGAGGATGTAATGCCTATTCTTGTGATAATTATCTTAAATGAGTGATTTATACAAAACTCAATTGCAGTTTAATATGGCTCTAAATAAAAGGACTTCCTTCAGGGTTTGGTTTGTTTTTATTTTAAATGAATGAATTTATGTGTATAATCTAAATTTAAAAAGTCAAAGGAAAAAAACGTTGGTACAACAGTTGTTTGAGGGTACATATCATGAGAACACATTTGCTCCTTCAAAGTGCTGAAATGGACTCTCTAGCTCTTTCTGCTCTTTGATGCTTTAGAGAAGCAAGAAGCAGTGAGTGCCCAGCCAGGGCAGCTGGAGTGATTTCCAGCATCCCCTGGGCCTGTTGGGGAAAGGCGTTGAGGCTCATGGGCCTTGAAAATGGTGAAGGCAATAAATTTGAGAAGCTGAAGGAGCCTCAGTGGTGAGTTTTGGACAAACAGATGGCAACAAAATTGCAGACAGTTGTAGAAAACAAAAACTGCAGTGAGGGCCAAAATTGCCAACTCTGGAGCATTCAGAAGAGTGAATAAAACCCAACCATCCAGCAATGAGGTGCGACTGAGGCTGGAAGAGAGATAACTCACTCCTTCCTTCCTTCCTTCCTTCCTTCCTTCCTTCCTCCCTCCCTCCCTCCCTCCCTCCCTGATTTCACTGATTTTACCAAAAGGAGATGTTTAAAGGTCTGTGTTGCTTTTCATAGCAAAGACATTTTTAGTAAAAGAATGTTACATTTCATCAAAGAGGTTTATTTATTCTTATTTAAGTTTTATGCCAAATAATTATTAAATCTAGTCTAAAATTTGCTGTTTGCATTTGGAGCAAATGTGTGATGTCATTTGTACTTAACAAAACACTTGATAGCAAAATTCGACTCATACATGAGGAAGTGACTCTAAGAACAGGAGAGAGAAGTGACTGAATTATCTCCTAGTGAAAAATTTGCTCAGAGAGAAAGAAACTCACACCAAGCAGCCCTAAAACATGACAATGGCAGGAAATTATTGCAGACATGTAAAAAACTAAAGCATATTGCACAGGGCTTGAGCTAAGCATAATCATCACTAAGTTTAAACCCCTTCTGGCTTTTGAACAAGCCTGAACCAGTTGCTTTGTTTTGGATTTGCATTCTGCACAGATAAGCTGAGTGATACCTGTCCCAGCATGTGTTCCGTCAGGATGTGTGTGCTTGTTCAGTCCTCACTTACAGCTTGCAGCATGCAAGATACATTCTGTGGCAAGACTTGTGCTCCATTTTGGAGGATAAAACATGTATCACTCATCAGCAGAGAAGTTGTGCAGCTAGGAAGCTTTGTAATTAAGAACCCTCACAATTGCATCCCATAATTTATTCATAGTATCAATTACAGAATTCCTGGTAGAGGAAGTCAAACTAATTATATTTTTTAAAATTTAAATTAGTTTCTTCTGTTCAATTAAGGGAAGCCAGAAACTCTTCAGGGTACCCATACTGCCAGTGGCAAAGTGTAATAGCTTTGCAATGAGACAGTCAGCTGGAGCAGCTGCTAAAGAACACTGCAAAACAAAAAGCTCCAGTAAAACAACGTTAGCCTGCTTCAGCTTGGAGAGTGTCAGCTCAGGCTGCTGAGTACTTGATTGCTACTGGCTTTATATATGGTTGTAATTCTGCAACTTTAAAAGCACACACAAGGAGCAATACATTCAAGAATTACAGTCTGCCTTTCAGGGTGGTGAATAGTGCATCTCTGACCAGATGAATAAATGCAGATAATAGCTTGTAAGGTGGGTGTTAGCGACATACTCATTCTAGACCCAGATATCCTCCTGTGTCCTCCTCATCACCTAACCATGAGCAGAGAACAACAATTTCCTAGGGCAGACCCCTCAGATGCATGAACTGAGGGGATAGTTTTGGCCCTGCAATCCAAGAGTGAAGCTGAGTGGTGTGTTTATGTCACCCATACGTGATGTGGGTACTGTCACACCCTCCACACTGCCACTGATGGTTCAGGGGCTGAATTCAGCAGAACTCCCCCCTTACACCCTGGGCTGCATCACTGCCTCCCCCATTCTCATTTCACTGGGTCAAGAACAACACTGCAGCTTCTGTGAAGCTGGGGAGAGAAAGAAACCTTAAGTTTTCACATTAAATGAAAGCTGCTTTATTTTTATTAGATCGTCTGAAAAACCCGCAGCTGCTCGCAAGGAGAGTGATACAACAAGCAGCATTGCTGAGAAGGCTGTGGGCATTTTCAGACATACTTTCAAGTACCCAAAAAAAAAAAAACAAAAAACCAAAAAACGCTCTGGGCATGTACTTCATCTGTAACTGCTTATGCCCTGATAACAGAGCAGAGGGCCCCAGGACCCATCACAGCAGTTATTACAGGACATTCCTTCACATATCCCACTCAGTGAGTTACAGCAAGCTGTATTATAAACCCAGCTGTATTTTTAGGTGCATTAGTGGTCGCTTGACTACAGCTGGGTCTGGTCAGAGTTCAGATGCTTGGTGGAGTTGTTTTAATTCCCCACTTTCCTCCTAAGAGCTAGGATATTTCACTCAAAAACCTCTGCCCTGCAACTTCCATCTACTGATTGGAACAAGGGGAGTGTGTGTGTGTTTGTGTATATGTGTGTGCATGCCTACTTCTTTCAGGAAAAAATTACAGAAAGAAAATACATATTACTAAGTAGTTTATTGTATTTTCTAATGACAAAGAAAACAGGTTACCAGATCAAGCAAAACCAACACCTTGTCTTGGATCCATTCCTCGTGATGCAACAGTAACTTTTGGTAAAAACTCCTTAGAGTCCAGATCAGTGATTTGTGCATGGTTGGGAGATGGGATATGGGCAGTATATAACCAACAGGGGAACATTTCTGCACAGAAAAAAGACCAGAGACTATGTGGTTAGAAATTCTTGTATGCATTAATGCAGCTAACAAGGCTTTATTGTCTTCATCATATTTTCAGTTAGAAACTATGCAATTACGGTCCCGTTGTGCAAAATGTGGTTTCTCACATGGGTGAAGTTATTCAGTCTGGGAGCAATGAAAAGTTTCCAGAATCACTCTGGTCTTCAGGCTCCTGTTTTAAGGGAAAGTTTCTGCAAACAGAATAAAAAGTACCTCAAACAATGCAATTGGCACCTATTTCCAACATCACAATTACCACATAAATAAATAAAAGCCTCTCCTGATTTCTGAATTCTCTCTTAGCACTTCAAAGTTCTACATCATTCAATGCATTTCATCATATTTTTTGTCAGAAGAGAGAAAACAGAAACAGCAAAGTAACCCAAATACCTCTCCTGACCCAGAGAATTACATGTTTTCTAACAGAATAGAAGGTGAAAGATTTTCTTGCAAAACAGTCATGCTTCAGTTACCACGTCTGCAATCCCACTTTCTCCCAAGAGAAAATGCCACAGGGAAGCAAAGGTGATACACATTGTCTTTCCTCCCACTCTGTGAGAAAGGGAATGAGCAGCTATTTAAATTTACATTTTATGCATGCCAGGCAATGAATTGAAGCTAATTGTATCAGACCCACTCCCAGCAGTATTTCAGCATATTCCCGGTCATTTGAACTCCATGCTCACAAGGTCTTTGCCTCTGGACTATATCATGGGATGCAAAAATGTAGTTTGTACAAAAGCATATACTTTTTTAATACAAGTATAAAAGTTTATACTTGAACTATAAATTAAAATGTTAGTCTTCTATGTATCTCTTTCTAGCAAAATATCCAAACTTTGAGGTGAGTTTGTATCTTCTATCAGTTGTTTATATAAAAACCTGCTATCAGCCCATGTCAGATATCTAAGCTCCTTTCAGCTGCAATACTTACAACTAGGAGTCTTTTAAGAATTGGTTTTCCCCTTTTTGAGTAATTCCCTAGAGAGTATAAACATCTTCTGACAGACATAAATGAACCAGTAATCAACAAATGATACGTGTAGTATCACTTTCAAGCTAACAAGTCTCTAAAAAAGGATGTTTACATGGGGCCCCAAATATACAGTTATGACATACTCTTACAAAAAATTTTGGCTCATTATTGTGAAAATTCAGAATGAGCCTCTCTCTAGAAGGGATTACACCAGTTATGGAGCATGTAACCAGATACTTCATTGCAGCCTCTAATTTCATATCCAAATGCTGGAAAAACATGAGCAGCAGTTTTCAATGGTTTGACTTCAGGCACCAAGATCAGACCATAATCCTTTTCATTTATGCTGGTCAGAGCAATTCTGAGTGAGTCCACTGCAATCCTCAAATAACCCCTACTGTAAGGGGAAATTCCTTGACAGAAACTGAGGTGGAGAAGAGGTGAGATCATGACCATGCAATAAAGCTATTTCTGATGTGCATGGAAAGGAATTCCTCTCCAGACAGAGGCTAAGCTCCAGTTAAAAAAAAAAAAAAAAAAAAAGTGGTTGGGTTTGGATAAAAAAACTATCAATAAACTCATGAATGTATCAAAATGTCCTTACCAACAGTGTCTGATAGTCTAAGCTTACACATAAATGAGTGTGTAAGTCAAATATTGTGTGCTTGAGTTGCCTCTTTGAAATCAGTGCAGCTCCTCCTCCTCTTGGATCAACATACACTGAAATGCATGACCACATGGCAAGGATAAACTGAATTTTACACTACTGCATTTAGGCTATTTCCTAGTGCTGGTACGAGAATAAGACATTTATTTACATTAAAGCATGGGATTTTTTGCTTGTACACCAAGTGGGTGGCATAGCAAGGTCATTTGTTTGAATCATACTGAGAGCTTGCCTGGCAATAAAAGACATTATAGAAGTTAATACATTCTTTAATATTCCGAGAGAGAGAGAAGGAAGATGGTTTGTATTATTATATAGCCAAGCTGATAATATCTGGAGAAACAGTCACTGTAAACCAAGATGGATGGGTGTATTTAAAATATAACCCCTAAAATCAAAAATTTTCTTCCACACGAATTTGTTTTCTAGGTCACATTCTGGTAAGTTTAATTTTCAATCTCCTTCCAAGTATTAGTATTAAATGACTGTTAACATTTTTCATATCAAATCCACAGTGAGAGAAGAGAACACTTTCATATTACTTGTTCAATAATATGGCACAAAATGTTCCCTTACACCTGGATGGAATCAAATTACTTTTTAATTTCAGCAGTTCCATATTTGCAGCCTAACTCTAGTATAGGGAGGAGTCAAAGGTTATCTATTCTCCATGGAAGCTAATTTAGGACTATTTATACAGCGTAGGACAGGCCTGTTAAGATTTGTAATTACTTATATTTACTCACAGTCATCAAATGTTCCTTTCTGTCATTTATTTTCTATAGTGGAGTAAAGTCTGCACTTAACCTCAGAGAAAATTCAGTCTGAACTGAGTTATTCTGCTCTCCCATGAATAATGGAGTTTCCCTTTCTTCCCCATTCTCCCTCTGTGCCTCCACTCCCCCACTTCCTTAACACTAGAGTCTGTATGGTTTAGTTTCTGGGTACCATTCAATTTGAAATATTTAGATGTCTATGAATTCGTGACATTTTTAAGCCTGCATTCAACAATACTTGAACTCATGCCCAGTTCAAGGTGTTCTCAGAGAAGCTTTCCAATTTGGATTTTAGTTCAAAAGACTCTAAACTAATGTTTTTCAAAGGGATCTCTGCTTTGTTTCCATCCTTAAAAATAGGGCTAAGAGAAGGCTTATACATGCTTATGAGTAAAAAGTTCCTGCAGAGCTGAAGTGGACTACACTTACTTGTGTTATCATTGCAGTAAAAAAATACTCATTAGAAAACAAATTCCATTATTGCAGGCACAATGCAAATAAATAGAGCAAAAATGTGGCTTTTTCAGCTAGTTTACAGTTTAAAGAATAGGTTCATAGATAGTTTCAACTATTATTTTATAATTTCAATATAAGAAAATTTCAACTATGTTGAGTGTTAGCTAAATATCAAAAAACTTGTCATTCAAAGCAACAGTAATGCAATTTCTTTTCCTCTACAGCAGCCTATAAGTGTTGAATTATCATTTGCATCCAGCTCCTACCATAAAAAAGAAGCAGCCCCTAAGTTTGAATTTGTCTTATAAAATGGCCTGGCATAAATTGCTATGCAGTCTTTTACCTTGTTTAGATTTAGTCTTGGTGATTAGCAGAAATTTAAGATGAGTGATAGCACAATTAATTTTACTGTTTTAAGAGAGGCCTTATCAGATACATTAAACATCTTCTAACATTGTTCAGTTTTTCACCTTGGCTCCCCATTTCCCCCAGGCCTTCCATTTCCAAACACCAAAGCTTGTGGTCACATGAAAAAGCATCAAGTTGGGTTTAGAATTGGTTTAGAACATTTTGTACTGCTCTATGACATTTCTGTCACAAGTTAGTCTGGAACATTTTGTATTGCTCCATGACATTTCTGTCACAAGTTAGTCCTTTAAGATGACAGCCTGAAACAGTAGGCTCAGAAAAAATAGATTAATGATACCTTCACAGCCACACCAATCTTCTGAACAAATATCCCCTTTCTAGCATACTGTGATAGCTTTTGTTACCCACACCAGTGTAATATGTGAAAGAACCTCTTGAATATACTACATCAGAGACAAAAAAGCTTCCTTTTATGGATTTGCACACTATTTCATTTCTACTGAGACAAAGATTAATGGATCAGATAGTGTAAATCAGCTTCGTAGTCTTTTATTTTTATTGCGAGATTATGAAAGCCACTTTTAAACATTTGTTTTCTTTCTATAACTCCCTGTTATTCAAAACATTTATTTTTCACGTGTATTGTGACATTAAGAGAAAGAAAGAGCAGCCCTGCAGAAAGGGATCTGGAGGTGCTAGTCAGCAATGGGCTCAGCAAGAGCCAGCAGTGTGCCCATCCTGGCAGAAGCAGTTCCAATGGAGTCTGAAACACAAAGACGAAAGGTTTGTTGGGAAAGGTAAAATAATTTATTTCATAACTTTGGCATTGGCTTCTGTAAGTAAAGATACAAACAAAAAACCCCACAACTGTGGGTCCCCTGTGTGACAGTGTCCCCTGTCACACTTTTAGAGCTGGTTATCCCAAAATTTACCTCCTGATACAAGAGCCAAACTTTGTTTTCAGCCATACAAATATCTCCTCGCTGGAAGTGAACAATGGCAGATACAATTTTTGAAGAAACTACAAGCTGCCTATTTGTGGGCGTAGATATACAGGTATTTATCTGACCTTGCTCCTACAGTGTCTGAACACTGAATTGTCTTTAAAGAATTTGTCTTTGTAGCATTCCTATGAGATGAAACACAGACCTTTGCCTACTTTACAGAGGGACACGAGCACCTGGGGCCCTATGGCCTCAATGCAGGCCTTTGAAGGCATCAAGGTAATTAGAAACAGCCAGCATTAGGCCTAAGAGGGAATTTGTGCCAGGTGAATCTATGCCTTGCCTAACTGAGAGATTTTACAAGTTTTGAGAAATGGGAATATTACAGCAGTTTATTATTTGTGCATATGCAGTCATATCAGCAAAATGTGTGTTTTAGGCAAGGGATTTCCCCAAAAACAAACAAGACACTCAATAAATGCTGTCAGAAGCCTTTAGGTCATATGCAATTTTACCAGGCTATTTTCTTCACCTCCTGACTGAGTGGCAGAGGTATATCAACATGCCATTGCCCCTGACACAGCCGTCCCAGTGTGATGGACAGGTTGCTCCAGCTCTGCCTGTGTAGAGGGAGGTTGGCCTGCCTTGGCTGCTGAGAGAGCTGGCACTGTGCTGCTGGGCCAGGAGAAAGGAATTTTGATAGCAAGCACCTAGTTTTCTTCTTACTCTAAGCACAGCCTTCATGTTTTGGCCCAGATCAAGCATGAAGTTTCCAAGGACTTGGAGGCAGGTGTCCAGCTTTCAGCACTCATGCCACTCAAAACGCTTCACTGTGGTGGATATGTTTCATGCTCCAGCCTTATCAAACTGGCTAATTGTTCCTTTCTAAAATGAGTAGTGTACTGCCAGACCTCTTGGAAGGCTAAAAATAATGCTGCCTTTTTTTTTTTTTTTATGGTAGCATTTGTCTTCATTTATTGCTGTCTTTTGCTAATGTTAATGAGGGACAGATTTCTGTGTATTAAATGTGTAGTAGCCCAGATACAAGGGATGAGCAACACTTATAAATATGATGTGAAAATACTTACTGAAAAACAAAGGTACACATTAGGAATACAAATGACAGGATTATAATAGTAGAGCTGGCTGTAATTTATTTGCAGTATATTGCTTTGTGCTTAGAAAATGCCATAAACTCTAACAGCTATGACCTGGTATCCATCAGAGAGCTCAATGCTTCCTTGAGCTCTCTGCTCAGAAATGCCTTAAAACAGAGCCACTGCTTCTGAATGTGAAACTCATAAAGCATGTCATCAAGCCCACATCAGCTCTCCCTAGACTGCGTATCTTCTGATTTCCATGGGATAACTCAAACCTTCAGGGCTCACAGAGCCTTAGTTAAAGAAATTAAAACAGCTCTTGAAAGACAGGATTGTATAAGCAGATTCTGAAGGGGCTCTGTTTGAAATTAGGCCAAAGCAAACACTGAGGACAGCTCTTCCTTTCCCTTTGGTTGCCTCCCTGCCCTCGGCGCCGCTGCAAGGGACACCTTTTCCAGACGGCTCCTGACCTCCCTCACGCCCCTTTCTGACCCCCAGCCCCTCAGATGGTTTTAATTGCAGAAGGCCAACTCAAGGTCCTTCAGCATGTACTTCAGTGGCATCTCTCACGTTCTTCTCCTGGATACTTTCAAAGGCTTGCTCTGCCAGCTGCTGGATGTGCCTCTCCGCCTCTTGTCCCACTAGTTTGGTGCTGAGGGGACTCCACAACCTCATCTTTCAGACAGACATGCAAAATCCAGTACAGGTTCCTGGAGAAGGGATATTTTACTTCTAAAAGATAATTTTCATTTGCTTTTGCTAACTAACAAAGACCTGAATATGTTGGAACACATTTCATAAAAGTCAACAATTTGGTGGTCATAATTTTTTGACAGCTACCAGAGGTATAAATCTATCAGAAAATATTTTGCAAAATGGCTTTTATCTAAGTAGGAAAAATGAGTCTACTTAACTGCAAAAAGAATAGAGATACAAAGAAAAGGTAAAGTTCATGCCACCCACATCCATAAGCAATTTCTTTGAAGTTGATCATAATCTAGGAGGTAAGATTATAGGTGTGAATTTAGCACCAGATAGTAGGTGCAGATATCCTATCCTAAGATTGGAGGACTGGAGAGAGAACTAGGGTGATTGAGTCAATGAGATTTTTTAAAATGAGATCAAATGTGTTAGAGTTGAAGGATTTCTCTGTTAGACAACCTCACAATATTTTTAAATTCACCTTTCATAAATTAACTATAGCTTTCTGGTCCTTTTTGTTTCTATTTTCTTGCAGCATTTGCCTAATCTATTCCTAATGAGCAAAAATTACACTTAATGTCATAACCAAAGGGATTCCAGGTTCCATGGGCAAAACCATCTAATCATCTGGAGGATCTGAATAAAAAGACCTCATTACAAACAACAGAAATTGAGTAGTCCACATAGAAATCTGAATCTTTAAAAGTATTTTTTCAGAATGATTTCAGTCATTATCGAGGAACACAGAAGCATGACATACCAGCTTTGTTTTCACGCTCCTAATTCACCGTGCACAACATTAGCTCTATTTAACCAGTGTCTAAAATGGTTATGGCTGCAAAGAAAAAGGCCAATGTCTAAGCAGAACAGGTGCAGAGCACCTGGAACAGCAGCATTCAGACCAATGAACTGCCCTATTCATCCCACTGAGCCCAAGGTGCAGCTTTATGATACAACTGAGCCACTCTGTGCAATCTGCTCACAAACAGGCCTTGCTCTCCTCCTCCACCATTTCCTTTGAGCCAGCTCTGGCATTGGCTTGAGGACAGGGTAAAGCAGATCAGAATAATTACACAGAAGAAAGGTTTCTTTCTACCATATCTCTATGCCCTAAAAGAGGGAAGGAAGAAAGAAAAGACTCTTTTCCATGAAGTGGGAGGATGAGGAGAAATGGCTTTGAAATCTATGACTTGCAAATGTATGAATCTGGACACTTATTCCTCTCCTCAGGTGAGGTTCAGCACATGATTAAAACTCTTCTGTTTACCTTGTTAAAGGCCTTTGAGCCAGCTCTGATGGTGCTGACATGCCCATTCTGCACTGGGACAGGTCATCAGCCACATTTGCATTGTGCTGCTGTGCAAGCAGCCATGGATGGAAGGGAAGAGGGATTCAGCCACCAGCAGGACCCCACTGACATGGCACCTGACTTGGGACTTTTGGCTGGCATGGAGGTCACTGTGCTGCAAGGGCATTCTGGGAGCACCACGCTGCACACTGCAGCTCCCTGAGCAGCTTAAAACTGTGATCTCCTCCTTCTCCCCAGCTGATGCCACCTCTCTCCTGGGAGAACACTTGTGCCCATTTCCCACACTCACCCAGTCAGGAGATGCATGATCCTGGGGAAAATCCAGGACTGGCTGGGTTAGATGGCCCTTCTTGGCATCATTATACAGGCTTATGCCCATGAGAACTTTCTTTTATATGCAGGTGGCCATTCATAGCAAATTATGCCAGCAACATTTTCTGGCCTGGCCTGTTTTGCTTTCAATGTGGTGGCCTACATTGCCATCATTTAGGAGACTGATTGATTGCCTCTCTTTGCTTAAGACCCAGGTCTAGTTGACCAGCAGTTTCTGGACCAGAATCCTATGAGAACAGGGTGTGCACAACTTCCATGCATGCAATTTCAGAGTCTTACATGAGCTGAAAATGGTAGAGGTCCACTGCTTCCTTCCTAATGCACCCTTTGGACCCACTGATAGGAAAGTTTTGCTATTAAGATCAGTTATAATCAAAATCAATGACCCAGAAAATGATAGAGCAAAACTTACTTGTCTGTGTTCTAAAATTTCCTAAAATTTCATACAGTGACTTTGCCATGGTATCTTCAGGAAATCAAATGCTGAATGAGAGGCAGCTGGCACAAACTGAATCTGGCAGGAATACAGCAATTCTGGTCAAGCAGGGAAAAGACAAATGCTTCAAAAAGTGTGTGGTACATAAACATTACCTTTGCTTGCCTCTACCTTTGCTCATGCCAGCACACAGGTCCTAAATCTTGCTAATCTCATCATCAAGTCAGAAAACCCTTAGACCTTCAGCAAAGTGTACCTTTGACTTTCCTTGCAAGAGAAGATCTGATACCAAACTGCCTCATTGCTCTTGATGCTAGAAAAGTGGGGGCAGTGGTGAAGAATCTCATTCTGGTAGGAGAATGAAGCCTACCTGTGCTGGCAGCTGCAAATGTCCCTGCTTATTCAACCATCCTTTGTCTTCCCAACGCTGCTGGTCAAATTTCAAAATTTAATCCTCACATTTCACCAGCACCTCCAAATCCACCTATCTGATTTCCAAGATTAATTATGGAAGGCCAAAAGAAAGCATTTTTCTTATCAAAAGGAGTTTAGTTCTCACAAGCAGAGACTGTAGAATAAAGTTTTAGTAGTTAGAATGGATTTAATCTACCCTTAAAGCATTCCTTATCATTTCTTCTAGGACAAAGATTTTCCCTTTTTTTTAAAACTATATGCACATTTTCATTACCATAACTCCACTTATGCCCAAGGCAGGAAGAGAAGAAATTTCCTGAAGCACAAACAAACAAGAAAAAAAAAAATAGCACCTTTTCCTCAAGGGAAAGGCAAAAAACCAGTGAACTAGGGCTTGTTTACTCTCATAAATCTGAAGAAAGTCATAAGTTCAATACCCTAAAAATCCAGGTAACCTATAATATTTCCTATGAGAAAAAAAACTGAAGATGTAGTATTTTGTTCTGGAGGTGGACACTGCTTTACAGGAACATGAGAACAGGTTTGTGCTTCAGAAAATGGGAGACCACTTTTACTATAATGTGTATATGGGTTATATTGGTAGGCAGTTAGAATGGCAGCATACTCTGAGTCCTTCACAAAGAGTAGAGTCTGTGGTACTGCTTTCCAAGAAGAAGCAGCATTCCTAGTTTATATGTCTTTTCTGAGCTATGCTGTATGGATTAACCAATTTCTGTGAAAACAGGCTGAGTTATCAGAAATCTAAAGCATAATGAAAGGAAGCTGTCCCAGGCATTAGTGTTAGACACTGTCTAACCCATGCTAACATTTTCAAACAAAACCAACCATTGTCAGAGTGTTTTCGTGCTTTCTGTTGTTCATTACTACTGAAGCAGTGGCTTTCCTAATGAAGAAATCAAACTGGAATCTGACACTTCAGAGTCCGAGTAGCTGCAGAGAACAAAACCATAATGAAAACAATATCCTGGGACCAGAGTTTCACATGTGGTAGCAGTTACTCTCTCCTCTCCCGGCACTGCCTATCTGCATAATCATGGGCTGCAGAGCGAGTTCAAAAGGCTTTTCTGCAGAGGAACCCCACACTGCCTGGGCTGCAGCACAGCACGTCCCTGCATGGATAGGGCTGAAGACAGCACCTTGGCTTGCTTCTGTCCTACAGAACAGCAAAGCTCAGCCAGTGTACACTGTAAGACAGACCAACTCTCTTCTGTCTGCTCAGTCGCCCGAGTATTTTGTCAAACCTGTATTAAATACTCCAACTAACTCAAGAATTCTCTGGCCCCCAGCTTGCTTGTCTTGCCTTTGCAGGTGTTGTTACTGCTTGGCTGCCACAAGCAGGATTGTGGGCTGTGCAGACTGTAGATCTGGTATGATACAACTATTACTATATTTGCATGTTAATACAATTCTGTTTAGAGCAAGTATCAACACTTGGCTCTAATCCCGTAAATTATGCTCTGCCATTAGCTTCAGGTGGTCCAGGATTTCACCTCAGACTTTTAAAATCAAACTATCTTCTTGGTTTCAATTAAATATATTTATATATATTCTAGACCAGTAAGTCAAATAAAGGAGCAGATCAGCCACGTCCTGTAAAAATCACTTCTGAACCCCTCCAAAAAAATTAATTCTGACCCAAACTACTCCATGAGAGAAGAGGGACCCTCAGATGTTTCATTGGAAAGTTAAGTGAAGCAGACTTAATAATTACCACACTGTTTCTTCTGGAAGTCCCTGAAGTCCATTGTGCTGATACTGAGAATGGGATGCCTTGTGCTCCCTCAGCTGGTTAATTCGTGAACGTTTCCCACAGCAGTGCTGTCACTGACGCCTGAATTTCCCCGCAGCTTGCTAGTCTTTACATGTGCAAAGACATTTGTCTATACAAAAAAAACCCGAGCTTACAGCAGGGATAACAATATGATGTGGAGAAGCAAACCGACCCACTGTTAGGGCACTGCCTATGATCTTGAGTTATCTGACAGGAGTATCAAAAGATAACAAATGAAAGCAAACATTGACTCTTCCCTCTCATTTCCACACACTTAATTAGAATTTACCCTGACAAAACCCTATTCTTTAAATGAACAACTTTAACCCATAATTCTGTGCTCTCGTGCAGCACTTCACATGGTATTGTAATTAATTCAGGAAAATAGGGTTTTCCACTATTGAATTCCCTAAAGCATTTTTTTTACTGCTATTCTCAATGCATTTTTATTATTTAAACACTGGTCTCTCAGTGAAAAGCACGCAGGACTGACCACAAGCTCTCAACTACTCAGCCTGTGGAATCCATTCACTGCATTAACCCACCATAGGCTGAAATAGAAAAGTAGCAAATTTCCTCATCCACTCAGCTGTGGTTTGTTTGAGGTTTTCCCCGGAATACCAGGAAATTGCATTTTGTCTCTGTACCTTTTTATTACCAAACAAAATTACTTGCCATTATCTTTTATTCAATTATTTCCTATACTTATTTTTTCTCTCTTCTTTGCCTTCCCTTCTAGGCAAATCTAATTGAAATTTAGTAGGCCTACTTTCTCTTATTAAGTTACAGTAAAAATAAAACGCAGCTTCAGTATGTTTAATGAAAATATGCAATTAAGTGTCAGCAAAGAAAATTTAATAATTCTGTTTAATTTACACCGTTGAGTAGATTAAAGCATTTTATGCTTTATGTAAGAGGATATTTCCTTTAGATGCCAAGAAGAAAACAAAGAAAAAGTAGGGCTTTGAGGAGCTGAATTCTCCAGTGAGTATGTCTTCCATTTTTTTGTGTTTCTTTATAAATAGCCATCTATATGACAGGTGTCTTTCATGAAAACTTGTGTTGGATTGTTTGGAGGGTTTTTAGTATGGTCCAGGTATTTGCTTTTACTGAACAACTGAGTTGAATTAGGGTCATAAGAACCTAGCTATTATTTTGTCATGCAAAACTGTCACTAAATAGGGCTTCTACAAAAGCAGCTTGTACATACAGCAATAACTTGGGGAAAATAAGCTGCTCTTTTTTCTTTTTCTCCATATCTGAGACACAGGTAACATTCTACAGAAACAACACAGCATTTTGTAAGTAATTTGGTACAGAATCTACTCAGAAATCCGATTAAGAAAATTTTGCAGGTGCAGTTGAAATCAGAGGAATGTAGCTATCTGCCAGAGACCCCTATAAAGACCAATTCCTGATTCTACTTAATTCCAAAGTTGTCTTTATGTTAATGAACAAAGAATTGCACAGTCTTCAGAAAGGACTCAGATTCTTTTCAGAGTTTCTTGCAAGGATAAGGCCAATTTGGCACAGGAGAATAATAAAATGTCAAAGTGAATGGAGTGGAAATTGACAAAGGAGACAAAGTAGCAGCCCTGGCAAATGAAGAATGTGTTATTCCCTGGGTATGGAGAGGCAGTGGGGATACCAGACCATGGTCAGATGTGTTTTAACTTTTGCTTGAAGGTCCTTAAGGATCTTCAGCACGAGATATCAGCTTCTATCCAGCCTTGAAATGTGAGCCAAGGTGATGCTCAGGGTCCAAATCATGGTTCTTCAGGGGGTGAAGGCCACAAAAAGAGTTGGCCTGCAGTTTTTCACCTACATTTCTGAAGAATTTTTAAGGTCAGATGGTTAGAGAAAATATCTGTACACATCTTGATCATCCTTGCAGATAACCAGATCATATTCTATAATCAAGGAAAGGAAAACCAGCAAAAGTCTCACAGAATACTATTTCCCTATGGAGTGAATGATTGAAAATAATAGCCTTTCAAGAACAGAAAAAAAAATGCAGGAAATTATTTCAAAACACAATGTCTAGCAGCACCTTATAGAGAGCTTCCAGATAACTCCAGGACTCAGTTACAGGTGAATTTGCTAATTACCAGATACAGTGCAGGCCTACATTTACAATCTGTGTTTCAAGATCCAGGCTTGCTTAACAGCAGAAACTGCTGCATGTTCTACCAAAATGAGAATCCAGCGAAAATCCAATAATACTGTAGAAGCTCCAGAAATATTTTCATGAACTTATTGTAATAATGCATTCCATTAAAGAACTAAGATGAAAAATAATCTATTCCAGGCAAGTCTCTAATCTTAAAATATAAATCCAGTATGTAACAGAACAGTTTAATCTAAAATTTATCCCTAATAAATCTGGGGAAGTTGGTTAATAGTTTGACACATACACTTTAAAAGCAATGGTAACATCCCCTGATAGACTGCTGCTCTGAAATAATTTTCTGAAAGAACTGGGGAGGAATGTGCATAAATTGAAAGATGTATGTGACTACTCTCTTTGCGAGGTATAGAGAGAATTTAGATCCACCTTTTTGTCAGGTGATCTGCTAATCTGGTTACAAAGCTGAAATATGCCAGTAGAGACCTTAAGAATCAGACACTGATGCAGAGAACTACATTGTACTTGAAATGCTTCATATTCACCTAAGACAAGGAATACAGGATTTACAACAGAGGAATGTTCCTATCCCTCTTTACCGTATGAGGATCCTAAATTTTCCCTTTCATCATTCTGCTCTCTGGTGTCTGTCAGAGTGTAAAGCAATGGAGATTTATTTCTTGAGCTCCCAAGTAGTTATAAAGTAAAATAGTTTCCAGGCACTGGGGACTTTTTTTTCCTGAAGTAATTTCTCCAGTAACATAGAAATAATTTTTATGAAAACACAGAAATCACTGGGAAAAAATAGATAAATATTCTGGACTATAAATAAAAATAGAAATCAGGCTTATATAGGAAATGTTCTCCCAATTCAAGCAACCCATTTAAAGTACATTTACTTGAAACACACAGCAGAGTTTCATATAGTTGTGGAAGTTTGGACTGGTAGTCTTAAGATTAGAAAACTCATTTTGCTATGTTTATGGCACTTTAAAAGATATAACTGTCTCATTACTTGGTGCTGAAAATATAACTCCAGACTGAGCAGTCATCTCACCCAGAATTCACATACTTTGTGGGAAATGCAGCCAATACTAAAGGACATCACAGGTCACAACATTTCTAAATTGACCTTTGGAGACAGCAGGGTTTTTTGGGTTTTTTTGCAATGAGATGATATTTAGAATTTCCTGGCTCATTTGAAGGAAATTTGCATGGTGTATATGCAAGCATTAAAGCTGAACTAAGTTCTGTTTTCTTAATTCTGTAGCCAGCAAATAGATACCACCGAGTCTCAGTGGAAATGGGATGTGACAGTTTTCGTCTGGTGAATTTATAAGCAGTATTGTTGAAGGAAACAGATCTCTCCTTTCAAGAAGACAAAGATAGGGAAAGGTAGCCGGCTTTGGCTTAAGCCCTGGCCATAAAGAGGGCTGTTTTCTCTGAAGTGCTGTATGCACCCCCCTGGTTACAAGCAGGCAGTAAACATGTTTAAGGTTGGAGAAAAGTCCACAAGGCAACCACCAGCACAGCTGAGTATTTAAGTGAAGAGATGGAGGGCATAAAAATGGCTCACTAGCCCTTAATTTCCTGTAGCTTGGCATGCCTTTCTGGAAATTTTAAACTTTCTTTTGCTTTCTTCTTGGTTCTAGGGAAGGGGACTGCATTAGAAAGGGGGTAAGACGCCTGAAAAAAAGAAAAAAAAAGTGAAACCTATGAAGAGACAGCTGAAATCAGTTTTCTGCACTAGCCTTTGATTAGCTGTTCCCCAGCTTTAAACCCCTGAAGCTAAAGGAACTAAAAACCCCAGCCATAAACAATGAAGGCTTTGAATTAGCCTCTCTTTGTATGTCATGCTGGAGGAGAGGAGTGGCATGACAGCAGTGAATGGCCACAGAGAAGGTCAGCTGGAATCTGCAACAAAATCCCAGGCTGGAAACTAAAAGCTAAAAGCATCTTTGGGACAGTTAAGGAAAGCTGCATAAAAACCAAGATGTCTGTTAATTAGGCAAGTAAAACACTTGTTAATGCCGCAGAACAGCCGCGGTGTAAACCCACCTGAACACAGGGTGGTGGTGGCAGCTCTGAGCTCTGTCCCTGTGCAGCCCAACACTTCTGCACCACTTCCTTCAATGTTCAGCTCCTCTAAGAAGAGCCCTGCTGCTCAGGGATGAGAGGAGACAACAGATCTAAAGGAAAGTAAATATCTATTTCTAATAAATCTATATCTAATACAGGAAATTCAATCCATCTGCTAGGAGATTTTGTTCCTCAAAATATCAGTGAAGCCTCAAAACACCAGGAGAATATCTGCTTCAACTAGGAAAGAAAAAAAGACCAAAAAGATCTGATGAGTTGATAATATACTATCCATTCTGAAGAACCCATCAACACTGAAATCATTGTCGTCTTCTGACAGATATTCAAAGAGGCCTGTAAATACCCAAGTGGACTTTGCACTGAGTGTGTTTATTTAAACAAAAAGATCCAGGCAGAGGCTTGCAAGAGAGCCAGTGGAGGCTTCTTTTTCAAGAAAAAAAGGAAACATCTACATTACAATGGTAAGAGAAGAGTTTAAAGACATAAACCAGACAAACCTTTGGAAAAATTAATTTATCTTATTCCCACTTATTCATGGGAACTGGGTATTATGGTTGAATTTTTATAAGGATGAATTACAAGGCAAGTGATTTTTCTTTTACCATTTTGAATCATTACTTCCCCACTATCTTTCCCTGAAGTTTTTTATTTCTGATTTTACTTCAGTTAATAATTTACATTACAGGTATTACAGACAATTTGGTGGCCCAGAGAGATTTCTTAACACCAGTGATTATCACTAAAAGCAGTAACTTCTACAGGGCCCCTTTTAACATAAATTTCTTTAAACGATAAAGGAGAAAAGCCTGAAATGGAGAGATTTTAGAAGTTGCACAGGATATGTTAGCAGTAACAAATTCTGAGAGTGCAGAGGGCAAGTGTTTAAAAAAACAGCAATAATATAACCTAGGAAGAAGTATTTACCTGTACAAAAACCTTCTCACAACATCTTCATTTACTACACATCCTGTAACATTAGCATAACCAAAGCTAATCCCAAACTAACAATAAAGAAAAATCTAGGGCACATGAAAAAGAAAAGCCTGCTCCTAGCTCTTCATCATTAAACCAGCTTGTAGGATTTTGTTCTTTTTTTTTTTTTTTTCCCCATCTAGAAACTAACATCATGTTGCTTCTTGGTATTAAAATGAATAAATTATACTTGGGGTCTCTAAAGCTTATGGAGAAAAGATTCTCTTGCATTTTTTCTCATATGACATTCTACATAATGGGAATCCATATTTAAATTTATCAGTTTTAAATTTACCCGTTTTTAAAAAATCAGAAAGAAAACCCTAAATTGCTTTGGACTTTCTGTCTGCTCCTTAGCCATTATGCTCTCACCACATTTCAGGAACAAAGAGCCTTTTGTAGGCTGCAGACTTGCCTACATCAGGACAAACTTATTAAAAAAAAAAAAATTTCAAGCAAGAACAAAAATGTATGTAAAAGTGAAGTTGCTCATTTAGCCAAAGAGGTGCTCAGAAAATCTTTAGATGGCTCTAAATAGAATAGAATAGATCATAGAATCATCAAAGAGCCATAGAATGGTTTGGGTTGGAAGGGACCTTAAAGATCTCGTTCCAATCCCCTGCCATGGACTAGGCTGGTTGCTCAGAGCCCCATCTAACCTGCCCTTGAGAACTTCCAGGGATGGGGCATGCAAAGCTTCTCTAGGCAACCTGTGCCAGTGCCTCAACACCCTCAGAGTAAAGGATTCTTTCCTAATATGTAATGTAAACCTGCCCTCTTTCATTTTGAAGCCATTCACCCTTATCCTGTCACTACATGCCCTTGTGAAAAATCCAACAAGTTGCAAAAGCCTTTTGTGCAGCTGTCCTTCTCCCTGTGCATGCACACGGTTCAGAAAGTTGTCTCCAAAGGTTTCTTTGTTTCTTAAGAGCTTGTTGCTAAAGGGATGTTGGCAAGTGCAGACCATTTACCTTCAGGTATGAAGGAGGAAATACGTATTCAGTGTTTGTGCTTACAAGGCTGTCAATGGAAAACCTGGATGTACAAGGAAACTTGTTTATTCACTGATAACAGATTTTTTGTCAGCCCTGACACTTTTTGAATGATGGAATTTTTCTATTAAACAAACCAAACAAATAAACTACTACAGAACAATTTAGTAGGAGTTTCCCTATTTTCTTTTACACATGCCACTGATTTCAGTGCCACATGTGAGAAATAACTACAATGCCAGTGTTATAAAATTAATGTGACCATGGAAAATGTGCACAAGAGACACAGTAGCTACTGTATTTTTCCAGTATGTTCTGCATTATCAGTGTTGAAGCAGTTATAAATCCTTGTTTCTGTTACCTAATTTCAGCCATGTGAAGTTCATATTTTTCAGTCCAGAGTTTTGATCCAGGACAATTTAGGGGAAAATGTTTTCTGGTTTAGCTTTTCAACGATTTTCAAGAGTTACCTTAAAACATCTTGGTATTATTCCCTTTAAACAGCTCCTATGTTTCTGGCTTTGAAACTGCACTTTGGCAGGATGATTACTCTGTCCATGATGCACCAGAGGAAATAAAGCTGATGTGGAGAGCAGTGAGGATGGGAGAAGATGGGATGATAGATGGGGAATGGAAAAAGAATGCATGGGTGGTGGGCATGAGGATGATGAAAGTGGTAGTTTTCTCTCTAAGACTGGATATCAAAGTGTTCTGGAATGGAGAACATTAAAACTGTAGGAGAACCTGCAGGAAGAAAAAAATGGGAAGGAGATAGCAAGGAGGAAGGGGTAAAGAACAGAAAAGGAATGATGCTCAGGGGGAAGGTGAAGGTGGCAGAACAAAACACAGAGAGCACACCGATATGAGACTGGGAGCACTGGGGAGAATATTTATGTGTCAGGCCTGGAAGGATTGGCTGGGTAAGAAAAATTAAACTATAAGCTGGAAAAAATGGAGAGGAAGATACAGAGCCAGGGCAGAGAGAGGCTTGGCAAAGAACATATGGGCAGAAAAAGATAAAGCAGAAGGTCAGACCTGGGGCTGGAAAGAAATCTCAGAAGAACCTATGCCTCATTGGAAAAACAATAAATAGCTGCCTTGTTAAAGAAAGTAATTTTCAAGTGAAGAGTTCAAAAGATAGAACTTTCAGATTAAGGCTGTCGGTGCAACCATAGCTCAATCTTATTTGGGGTATTCTTATCACAACTCTTGCTCAGATTACCAGCTGCTTGCTTTTCATGGCACCTCATCATTACAATTAAATAAAATTATCAGCCTTGTGTAACAAAGAAAACACAAAGAAAATATAATGTTGGTGGAAACATTTTTTCCAAAGTGTAAAAGTAACAGAGAAACAGAGACAAGAGAGCTCATTGCAAAGAAAATGCTACAGTATACTCTGGATAAGTGTAAGTCATTAATAACCTCATGCTTTTTTGTAAATTATATATAATGTAATATAATAGCTAGGAAACAAATTGTATCAAACAGCAAATAAACAAGCAGCACACTGGAAGGAAGGAAGAAGCTTAATGCAGGTACATCTATTTACGTGCAAAATGTAACTGGAATATATTTTGGATGTAGGAAAAAAAAAGATATTGCAGGTCTAGGAAAGTTAAAGAGGGTACAGAAAAGTGCAGACAAAATATTTAAGAGTAGTTTGAATGTTTCAGATTTGCACCAATAGCCTGTATTTTGGGATTCTCAGGATTCAGGCCCACTGTACAGTCTGAATCAAAAATCAGGAGATTCTAATATGAAATAGAATGGCCAGGAGTTATGAGGAGTATGAACAGTGAATATTCAGGAGAAGAAGGTGTATTTTAAATTTTCTACTATTGTTCCCAGTCAAGTTCACTTTGCTTGTACTCACAGTGCAGCAAAGAAATGTGGATGCTACCAACAGTGCTATTTACTCCTATAAATGCAACAAAACTCTTCAACTAGGATTCAGCCCAGATAGTAATGCTGGAAGGCAGCCTATTCCAATATAAAGAAAACAGAGGAATTTCTGAAATAGTCTGCCCTATTTCTCAGAAACTTTTAAAACCTTCTAAATCCTATTGTCAGTGGTGACTGAAGTTCCCTTTCCCATGACATTCTCTCAAAGTCTCTGCTGATAGCAAGACTTTGGAGAATGAACGGGGCTTAAAATCCAGTCTTCCCTTATCAAGAATCCAGGAGGGGAAAACCAGAAAAGATGTAGTGAAATGTCATCCTCTCTTTTAATCAAGTGCTTTTTTTCACCTTTTGTGATTTAATGACAAAATGCTCCATTTAAAAGTGGCTATTGTTAAAGAGTTACAGTCAGACAACAATGTTTAGTGTCCATTGAATTCTTTTGATGCCCCCTGCAGGCCATGCTAGGCCATGGATAGGAAGCCTGAATTTTTTTCGGAGAAATCCTGGAGGTAATATCAAAATACCTAATTTATTAAGAAGCACAGCTGCTACCAGTTTAGCTCGCCTCATGAACCTGCTGACACGCAGCCTTTCCTGTTCCAACATGCACAAGCAAAACCTAAACCAGTTCTAGATTCCTTCCCGCTGCCCTAATTAGGCACAGTAATGAAGGCTGGCGGAGCAGCACAGGACTGAGATGCAAGGCCAAATATGGGGGGGAAATTGGAGACGCTCGTGGTGCGTGAGACCTGGAGGAGTCTGCCCCATCCCTGTGGGGATGTGCAACTTCCCTGTTTCCTATCCTAGAGATACCAACTTCTCATCAAGTGCTTTTTCCTCCCAGTGATAGTGACTCCTGGAGATGAATAAACTTCTGGAATTAATCAATAGCACAGCTAGTGTGGAGTCAGTCACCTTCAAAAAGCTGAGGGTTTCCCATTAGGGAGGCTTCTCTGTACTAAACACCCTCCAAGACTTCACAGAACCTGCCCGGGACTCTTGCTAGGCTCTCTTCTCCAACTTGGTGCAGGTCCAGGATCCTCGGGGACAAACATGATAAAGCTGCACTAACTGGTTATTTTTCATTTCTTTCCTTTCTAACCTTGGAGACCGCACATTTTATACGTTTCTCATAAGGGATCTGTTTTGCTAGCAGTTTGGATGAAATATGCAACTTTGGTGCTCAGGAGGAGAGAAAAACTGTAATCACACATCATTAAATTAATCATCCCACTACCCTAGCAGCATGTAACAGGATACAGTGTGCCATGAAAACCTGCTTTTAAAAGTTTAAATGATGCTTTCTTTAAAAATAAGGACCAATCACTGTTTTTTTGGTTTGGTGGGGTTTTTTTGTTTTGGGGGTTTTTTTTGGTTTGGGTTTTTTTTTTTTTTTGAGAAAAGACACAGAAGATGTGGAAGGCATGAGACAAATACGGTGAGATAATTCCCAGATTTAAAAAAAAAAAATAATAAGCATATAGATTAAAGAAGAAATAGAAGACAGACATTTCTAAAGGATGTTTGTGAGATGACTTGCAGGGAAGTGAAAAATACTGAGAATAGATAATTAGCAATGGGAAATTAGTACAAAAGAATGTAAGGTTCTCATAACCTTTTGTTCCTTCTGTCATCTGTTTTTCAGGGAAAAGAAAAGCCCTCTGAGACAGGTAGTCAAAGTTTGATGGACACACACAAGCTGATCTGGGATCATTCTGGACTTCTTAAATCAACTACAGCAATTTGGAGCCAACATGCAGCCAGTGAGAATAATATGGGTAGGAAAGAAAGGACACAAGGTGCAAGCAAGTCTCTCTAGAGGAATCACTGCTATTTTCTAATTTTCATTACACAGATGTTAACTCTGAGCTATTCTGTGTGCTTGTCTGATAGCTGGTGTCAAAGGTACAGTGCTTTTCTTCTGAAATGTCATCTTCCTATTGTGAACAGGGAAATAACTGCCATGCTGAGGTTTTGGGGGTGGGTTGTTTGTTTTGTAGGGTTTATCTCTGCCAACCTCTTGCAGGATAACTCTGTCTTGGCAGAAAGCACTCAGAAGAGATTGCTGTTTCAAGTCTTGCTCAGGTTAGGGAAACTAGAGTAACTTTTCCCTTTTATTCCTCAGAGGCGACCAACCAAACTTAATTTCCTTCCCAAAGAACGAGAGGAAATTAAAACAAGTGTTTAAAAGGAGTGGAGTATATGCTTAAAACGTTTGTAAGAGTCAGTTTTAGTTAAAGCATGCACACACACACACACACAGTTATTGTGTAAAGCTTTTAAGGCATCACCTATTTGACTCATATACTGAAAATTCAATATATTTACAATTTAAAGCACTTCTTTGTACACAACATGATTCACCTGAAGACTTGTTCTGATTTATCCTGCTAACTGAGGTGGCTGTGCTGATTCTGACCACAAAAGAAGTGGCTGGGTGAGGAAAAGCCCTGGCTTAGGCAGACAATAGTGGATAGTTGTTCAGCTGGACAGGGTGTCAATGGGAAGACACAAGCCATTAAGTTTAGTGAGTATGTCATTACAAGGCATAAACTGATGGACAGAGATTTTTTACACATAATGAATGGAAAGAGAAGAATAAGAAGGAGATAGGCTAACATTGTGTATACTATTCCCTGAGCAAATATTACCATCTGGGCATCCACAATTCCAGAAGTTGATGCTCTCTTTACAGGCTGTTAAAGAAATGAGGAACAGGGGATATCCACACCATCAGCACCTTAATTTAGGGTAAGTTCCACAAAGACTTTGGTTCCCTCTCCCATCCATGGGATGCCCAGCTCACGGGTGCAGTGCAAATTCCACAGTGGGCCCTTGGGGCAGTGAAGAAGGAAAGTCATCCAGCTCAATCATAATCTTGTTTCTTCTGGCATCAGGCACTTCATTTGAATTAGTTTCTTAGGATCCTGGCTTCTGCTAGATATTTAGACGTAATTTGGAAAATATAAGCTCTTTTAAATTTGTTGTGAGAGAGAATAAAATGAAAAACCTATATTTGGTTAACACAAATTGTAAATCTCATGATTTTGTTTTCCAGATTTTCAGAAAATTTTCAGAGCAGAGTCTCATGTTTCCAAGAATTCCTTTAAAAATTAGTTATTTAACAGCATGTTTAGTAATATTTAAGCCCCAGCACAGTTAATGAACTCTGCTGTTGCCTTATGAGCAGTACATTAGGCCATGTCATTGCAGTCTCATTTAATCTGTTGCTTTGATTCTTAAACTCTTGCAGCTACAGAAATTGGCAGTGACAAGGAGCTCCAGATCCCTAGTGAAGGTTAGGCAAGGAGTCTATAAAACAGTTTTAACTGTGCTGCTATTTTCAAAAGAAAGGGTAAGCAAGAGCAGCTGCTCTGGGTGTCCTCTGGGTGGCTTGCAGTCCTTTATCTCCCTGAGCAAAGACTGCTGCTGACTCCTAATGTTCCACAAAAGCTCAGCAAAGCCAGGAGAGCTGTTGTTTTAGACACTGTTATTTAATCATCCAAGGTAGTAAAATGCATCACAGATCTGAGACAAGGATCTGCTGCTGTGCTTACTTTGCTTTGCCTAATGGTCTATCATGTCATTCTATTTTATCTCCATCGCAAGGTGGTATGAGGAATCCTCTGGGCACCCTTTATCTAATACCTCCTGCAGAACAAATTGCTTTCACTTCTTTAAGTTGTTCTCACTTTCACTGTGATACAGCAGAGGAAAAGAAAGTTTCTGATGATTTACAACAAGAAATAGATAATATGCCCTCCTGGTAACACTGAAGGAGAAGCAGAAAATTTTCATAAACACATTTCTAAAAGGCAAGATCACAAACTACATATTGCAACTTCAGAAAAGACCCCCTACAGAATTTGCATTTATGTCCACAAACTGTTGCTATTTGGGATTGTGAAGCTCTCAGGTAGAGATGTAAGGCTGTTTTTCCATGATAACACAAGCTAATTCTGAATTTTTAAAACAGCACTTCTAAAAGATTGATGCCATAATTTCCAAATAATGGGAAATGAGAAGAAGAAAAAATCAGCAAAGACTAAGAAGGGTAGAGCAGCTGGAAAATTGCCCGATGGAAAAGGATCTGGGGATGCTGGTTGGCAGCACCTGAACATGAGCCACTGTGTGTCCAAGTGGCCAAGAAGGCCAAAGGCATCCTGGCTTGCATCAGGAACACTGTGGCCAGCAGGACCTGGGTAGGGATTGTCCCCCTGTACTCAGCACTGGTGAGGCTGCAGCAAATTCTGTGTTCAGTTTTGAGCCCCTAACTAGAAGAAAGACATTGGGATGCTGGAGAGTGTCCAGAGAAAGGCAACAGAGCTGGGGAAAGGTCTGGAGCAGAAGCCTTACGGGGAGCAGCTGAGGGGACTGGGGACATTAAGCTGGAGAAAAGAAGACTCAGGGGTGATCTTCTCATTCTCTACAGCTACTTGAAAGAAGGTTGTGGCAAGGTGGGGCTTGGTCTTTTCTCCCAGTTAACAAGTGACAGAACAACAGGAAATGGCCTTAAGTTGCATCAGATGAGGTTTAGATTGGATATTAGGAAAAAATTTCTTCATGGAATGAAGCATTGGAACAGGCTGCCCAGGGAAATGGTGCAGTTATCATACCTGGAGGTATTTAAAAGATGTGTAGATGTGGCACTTTGGGACACGGTGGACTTGGCAGCGCTGGGTTAATGGTTGGACTCAATGATCTTAAAGATCTTTTTCCACCTAAATGATTCTTTGATTCAATGACTCGAGCTATTTAGGTCAGAGGTCTTTTTCTTCTGTGCATACAGTGTCCTACAAAGCAAGCTCAGGAGTTTGAGACTGTGGGAAAAATACTGAAGGAAGATTTTAGCTTGATAAAATCTCCCAGGAAAAGCCTCATAGACTTGGTAACAAAAACATTTTTCAAATGCATGTTGGTTTCAAAGGAATATTCACCTAGTACAGCAAAATAAGCTCCATCGTTTTGACACTATCAAAGTAAATGGGAAAAAAACCCTAATTCTAAACATAGTTTCATCTAAATCTGAAACAGTTTTTCTAACTGTTGAAGAACTTCCAGCAAATGAAAGAAAACATGTATTTTATGGAGTTTGGCTTAAGATGTTATTCCAACAAAGAATAGATAGTAAACCTTCCTTGAGGTCTTCTGCCATGAGATTTTGCAAATGAAAAAAGGCAGGATTTTTCTAAGTTCATTTACATTTCTATAAGGATTAAAATAGAACAATATAACAAAAGGACGTCAGGGCACGTAGAAGGTTCAGTACTTTCACAGCTCAGGGTTTGGGAAAAGGTAGTCCACAGATGGATGTAGTTCCACAACACCACATGCTCATATCTGGCAATAAAAACTGAAACCTGCTGTTCATTTGAAGACAGGATCTGTGACGAGGTACAGCTGTTTGTTTGAGCTACAACACTGAAAAATAAACCAGTTAACCAACAGCACAAGTTTGCACCCACATCCTAAACATGTCCATTCAAGGCTTTAATTGCATTTATAACACAGACCAGAAAATAGGCTACAGGAGGGATGGAACGAAAAACAGCTTCCGTGACTAAGACAAAACAGACGTGTTTGCTAATTCAAACAGCCAAGAAAAGTGTGTGAGGTTGGAAAATATGGCAAGAAAGGTAGCAACAGCCTGAAAATAATATTAATATGGCTCTGTGAATAACTGATAGTCTTCTGGAGATTGTCTGAGTCTTAGGAAGAAAGACAAGAAAATTTTTATTGCTGAAATGAAAACCTGAAATAACTATTCAGTTAGCAAGGTCACTTGGTGGTTTTGGAGGCAGGATAGTCCATTCAGCCTCAACCCTTTTGGAACTGAGTCAAGAGAAACAATCTCAAGAAAGGGTTGGAGTCAGAAAGTTAAATGGCCCATTAGCTAAAACTCTCAGCCAGCAGAAGAGATTGCCAGATTTTATTGATTCTCCCACTTTCAGAGGCTGAAATTAGTACCTCTTGTTCCCTGGGAGAGATCTGTTCTGATTTTCCTGTCTGTATGAAAGGGCTGCAACAGGCAGCTCCATGCTCCAAAATAATTTACCAGACAGTATTTGAGTGAGAAAACAGAAGTCAAAGTGTTCTTTCTCAAGTCCATGGAGCAAAGAGATATCCCAAGGAAAACAAAGAAACAGAAAAACTTCTACACTCATCTATAACTCCAGTTTACTGAAAATCTTCACAAATTTACAAAATATTGTAGATAGAAGCTCATTCATACAAAGGCTGAACTGTTTTACATACAAGCAAAACTGTTTCCTTCATGTTGCTCTTTATAGATTAAGCTATAGTCCTAAACAGGTCAGACAAGGGCCTTGGTTAATCAGTGGATTAATTTGGGTTCAGCAATTATGTTGGGAGAGAGATGTTCGGTGTTTCACAAGCTATTGCAGTATTCATTTGGACAGTTAAGGCTGGAAAGAAGTAAGTTTGCAGTTACACCCACAGATATTTCTCAATCATAAAAGGTGTATAAGCTTATATGGTTCCATTGATCTGCCCTTCCATTTTTCGCCTTAAAGAAAACATTGGAGAAAAAAAGCAGTTTAATTATGACCTCCCTAAAATCTGAGAAGAAGCTGCAGTTTGCTGCTGTATCTGGATTAGTGGAAGTGATTCATTTGAAGATGATACTGTCTGCTCAGTAAGCGTTGTTCACTCCATGATTTCTTTACAAGGCAGGAATCAACGATCCATTCACCAGGTACAAAACATAACAATTCAACTTGTGAGTTAAATTTAACAGAATTTAACATATTCTGATTGCCTGACATCACCACTCCCCAGACTTCTCTGAAAAGTTACTCCATGCAAATCAGCCTTGTCCTTTACCACTGGCTTAATGCTAATTGCACAGGCCGTGGGAAGAAAACACTCAAGAGCAAATCCTTGTGCTAGCACTCCTTGCAGCACATCAGCAAGAAAGCAAGGCTGGGAATCAGCTTCCTGGAATTTCAGACGCACACGAAACCTTAAAGAAATACCTACTTTCTCACTAAAATTCTTGGTCTAATTAAGCTGACCCACTGTTCTCACATAAGCCTCCTTCTGAACAATTAATACCCATTTGAAAACTAGCTGATATTAAAGGAATTTGAGAGCAATGGCTACCTGCTGTTTTCCTCTTGACCACAGTCCAAAGATACACCCTCTGGTTAGTGTGATCAGTAGGATATCATTATCTCACAGCTATACTGCAGAACCATTAGTCTACATTGTTGCCTCTCTCCTGGAGTAGCTGCAGGTGATATGAATGAATACTACCAGTTAATATCAGTTATTATGATCTCATAACAACATCATACATGGAAGGGTGGGTGTTGGGATTTTTTAACCCAATCACTTACTTCCACATTATTGTAGAACGATAAAGTCACAATTTTATTGCAAAAATAGATGCTAAAATTCCTAGTAAAATAAATCTCTTTTCAGATGCTGAAGAAAGTGCAAGTGTGCAATAAAAAGACTGGTTTTTTCTTCTGATAAATCCATGTAAAAACACACTATATGACAAAGTCAAGTATTTAGCATTCTAGCCAGACTCCTCAAATCAGGGCAGCTACTCTGCTGCCTGGGTAATCTATTAAGCACCTTTAATCTGACAAATGATGGACAGCGGCATTTTAGTAATGGGCTTCCTCTTTGCTTGGGAAGCCTGCAAAGGGTCTCTGAGCATTGTCACAGTGCTCATCACAGTCCAGAGGAAGGCATGGAGCTCTGCCTCGCTGGGCTCATTGCAGCTGTGAGTGCAGGACAAGAGCAGCAGGTCTGGCAGAGCTGTGCTGGGAGCAGCGTGCTGCATCGCTCAGCTACACACCAGGGTCCAGATATGGACCTCCACTATGGCTTGGCTCCCAGAAACACCAAACTGGCAGCGTGACTTTCTTGCACTGGCAAGGCTAAAATTCATTTATCCTGCTGATTTCAGCTAGGGTGTTAGTCACACTGCCAGGACTGTAGCCAACCCTCAGGCATTCTCCTGTAAGATTTCCCCCAAGGCTGAGTTTTAGACTGTGTGTATGTTGGTCCAGTGCTTATTGTTGTTCTTCTAAGCATTTTTAAAATTCCTCCTGAGCTCAGCATGGTGATATCTGACGAAAAGCAGGTAGTTCAGCAGGCTATTTAAAGGCCCCTTGCCTAGATGGGCTGCACTGTTATAATTCTTCTGCAAGTAAAGGAGATGGATCAGAAAATAATGTGAACACTTTTGCAGCAGTATGAGAAGCATATTGGTTCCACTCACACAAAACCAATCAATGTTTAGCAAACAGACCACCCACCACTGTGAGTTTTTCAATGGATTTCAAGAAGGGAAGAGTTAGCAGGAAGGCTCCAGTCTTAAAAACACAAATTAGAGCCTAGACAACCAGGGTGGCCCAGGGCCACTTCTGATATAAAATACCAGTCAGCCACTTCTTGAATATTCTTTATTTAATCCTCATCCTGCAGTGTTTCAATCATCATTCTGCATTTCCCTGAGTGCAACAATTTGAGAAACCTTTTTTTTCATGGCCTCTGCTTTTTTGGAGGGCAGAGTGGATGGGAGGCTTTCATATCTGCACCTGTGGAAGGACTAGCTGAAAACATAGAAGCACACAGAGTAATGAATGAATGCACCAAATCAGAAATCAGCTGCAGTACCTTGTTGGATCAACACAACTTATACAGCTCCTTCCTTTTAATCCGTTTGATTCCTGCTGCAACATTTTGACTTGAAAAAAGATAGTTGAAGCAAGGTGTTTCTGCTGAAGATGTTAATTTTTTATAAAGTTAAGGCTCTAATGCAAAGTTAGGGAAACAAGTGGAATTCACATGAAAACGGGAGCCTTTGATTCAGAACTCTGCCTAAAGACAAGCTTTCTGACATGGGTAAAATGTGTGTCTAATATATCAGCTAGATACTTTTCCAGCATGGTGTTCATGCATTGCCTGTGTTTTAACCATCTGGTGAGCACATTAATTCCTTCAGAAGAGGGAGAGATGGGGCAGGCGTGGCAGAGATCTCTACAGTTTACATTACGGCTTTACACCCAACCGTGAGGTCGCGGCACCGCGCCCCGGGAGCAGTGTTTGGCAGCAACCACCAGCACGTCAGAGGAGACCAGGCACAACCCTTGCACCCACAGGGACCACGTTTCTTCCTCTCTTGGCAATTGACACAGATCTCTGAGAGCACAAACATGAGGAGAATAACACTGAGCAGACTGTCTGTGGGAGGTGCCATCAAGGCTCTTGGAAGTGCTACCACAGTGCATCATCATGTCCCAGTCTCCTTCAATCACTATTTTCACAACATAGCAGGAGCAAGACACAGGAAATTGTGTGAAACAAATAACAGTGTGGAGAGGACACTACAACCTACTCTAACACCAGTTAGAGAAAACTAACAAAAATAAAAGCTGGCAGGCTGTAACCAGCAGGGTGGAAGATCTGCTTTCAGAAAACAGGCAGGAAAGGTGTGAGGGAACATAACTTCCTTTTGTAATTGTTGGTTCTCCTACCTTGGCACAAAAAGAAAGCACATAGATTTTATCCTCTAACTGACTCCAGGTCACTGGAACAAAACACTTCCTTTAATTTTAAGCACAACTGCTAAACAAAATTTTTCTACTCCTACAAGAGGTGATGGTAGGTAAACTTTCCCCTTGCCAGCTCTGAGGTGCTCTCAGAGGAATTTATCAGTTAGTGTGGCTGGGAATCATGCAATATCAGTCTCCTTTTGGCAATGGATATTTCTGCTTTCCTTTGATAATTTCATTTAAAGCTTTGCATGAGGCAGAATGGTTAGTCCCCATGTTACTTTCATCCACGTTTCCCCATTCTCTTCCACTGCTGCAGCTTAGAATGTTTAACAGGTTGAGCCAGTTCAGGTATAAAGGAAGGTGTAGCTAAAATCCTTCACTGTGGTTTGTCATTACTTAAGGCAATTTTTTGTTTTGGAAGTGTCATCACGAAGCCATCAGAAATTTGACCTCATTTCATTTAAAGCAGCCAGGTTTTTTTTATGAGGTGCATTGAGATGACTTAAGCAATAATATTCAGGATTCCACATCTCAGAGTGCAGATGAGTATCATAGAAGGATCAATCAAGTGGCTTCTGGGGAAAAAAAAAAATGGTCTTTCCTATAGCCATCAAGTAACATGGAAATAGTCTGAAGTTTCACTGGGTACCAAGTTACAGTTTTGAAAAAATGATAAAATTCCTCCAGTAGAAGTCTTTCAGATGAGTGCAAACCAAAATATTGTTACGATAGCAGGGAACAGACATTGGGCATAGACTCTATGCACAAGCCTTTATATTTTCAAAGTTTTACACTTAAAGTTGGTTATTTTCACTGTTGGTTTTTTGATAATACAGAGGGTAGAGGAAGACAACCCTGAGTGATATGTTTCATGAGCACTTCTGCAAAGGTAAAGAGGGTAAGAACTTGGCATCCAAAACTGTTCTAACTTTACAGCAAATCTCAAGATAAGGACAACTCATGACACTTATGTCAAAGTTGTTTCTCAGGAAGCAAAGATGTCACAAGAAGTTGGTTTAAGGAACTTGAGGTTTTCTATATCTTTTACCTACAAATAACCAACTCACTGAGGACTCCTTGATTTTTCATATGAATGACAGACTATTAACTTTTAAAATGAAAGTTCTGTCGAGAGTGGATGTGACACAATGAAAAATGGGAAGGTATGCTGCACTGCCATGCATTCACAGCTCTGACATAAATGCTATTTTATTCACTTCCATCCACAATCCTAAATAATACAAAGGATATAGCTTACGGAAATTAAATTTCTATGTAATTAAATCCACAACCGTGCAATTTGATACTGTACTTGAAACCAATTTATTTCATTTATTTTTCTGGGCAAAAGCAGAGAATGAAATTTCATCATACATGTATGTTCCTGCAAAAGTACTACTATAATTAAAGAAGGATCTTGTGGTTAAGATGTGACTAAAAGAGAGCAGTGACAGAGGCTGTGTACAGTTACTCTACAGCTTACAGAGGTTCTGGTTTGAGTCTGCAGAATGAGGATAATTTAGTCATAACATAAAGTAGACAGGACAATGTGTATTAAAATCCACCTGCAGAAATAATTCCTTACTGCGCATCATACCAAATGCAAACTCAGTGCAAGTAGCCATATTTTATTTTTTTGAAAATGCATTTTACACATTTTAATGAATACTAAAAGCATCAAGAAGTTCAAGGCACCACACTGGGACTTGACCTAGGAGGTGTTTTGTTTCGTTCCTGTAGTGTAAACTAGAGAAGTTTATAGTATCACGGATAGATAACTAATGCATTCAGATGGTTGAACCCTCATGTTTCAATATATGCTCAATAATCAGAAGGCTAATATCATCTCTGAACACATTCCAACTGTACTTAATGCAATTAACTGGGCTTTAGGAGAACAGAATTGTAAATCCAAGCATACCCAATGGACAGAAAGTACAGATTAACCTCAGTGCAGGGGGGAAAAAGTGATAATTCTTTTCTGCATAATATATTTTTCATGTAGGCCTCTTATTTTAACAGCTTTAACCAGAGTAATTCCATGTTACTCACATGGACATCAACTGTAGTGAATCAAGAACTGCAAATTAGAATTTTATTAGCCATAGCAAGGTTAACAAGTAATCTTTCAGTGTAATGCTTCAGTGTCATTTACTCTTCCATTTTATCTGACAGAGGCTCTTGATACCCTCATGAAAGACAGAAATCATTCACCCTTAGTGGTAACTATCAACACATGTGGCCAATTGGTCTTGAATGAAGAAGACAGAGGGGCAAAAAAATCATCAAAAAATCATCAAAAACACAACTGCACAGCTTTGCATCCTCATCAGAAACCTGAAAGCCTCAAGTAATTCAATTATTGTATATTTCTGCAGCAAAATCTCCTGACTAGCTTGAAACTAAAGTCATAATAACTAAAAATTTCTTCCCTCAAAGACAATTGATGATATTTGCTCTTATTTGTTAATATGTTTCAAAAAAAAAAAAAAAAAAAAAAAAAAAAAAAAAAGAAAAGAAAGAAGTGTGCATTTAAAAGTGCTTTGACTGCTGCTTGTAGGATCTGGAGCTACATGTGTGGTATTTGTTATCAGCTTGTGAAACATATCCAACATGATAGTGAGAGTTCCAGAGAAAATAGCTAAGCAATAATTAAATCAATATGCTTTCAAGATGCCAATACAGTTCTGTGTTTCTAGAGCATAGAGCAGCCTTTGACTCCTGTGCAAAGCTCTAAATCTCTACTTTGAGCTTGCACCCACTTTTCTTTACTTGAGAAGTCATTCTGGACAGTGGAGGCTCTTTAACAGGAAAGAGTTTATCAGCCCACTGTTATTTTAGAAGTGTTCACTTTCTACAAAATAGCGGGATTTCTTTCTGAAAAATATTTTGAGACAGTGACCTTAATGGAGAGACTCCATGCCAGCAACAACCTAACTGGTGTGCTGGCTTCCAGACTGATTCCAGTATATCTTTATGGTAAACTCATTTGCACGATGTTTTTTCTCAGGACAGACTGAGGCAATGTGCTTCCCTTGAGTTTGTAATAGAATTGTATTCTGGGATTTATTTGAAAAGCTTATGCAACAATAACTTTGGTTGAAAAGATTTGTTTGGCTTCTATTTTACTTTGAATGCTAAAAAATGCTAGAATTTTTCTGTTAAGGGAAGCTTAAGATCCCCTAATTCATTCTTCCATTATAATGGTATGAAGAAAAGCAACAGGGAGATGGGACTCCAGTGATGGTGTGACCATAATTCAAGTGGAGAGAGGGAAGTACCTTCTCTCACCACACATACCCAGGCCTAGGAACTTTTTGACCCAGGGAACTTCAGAAGACCTCGAGAGTACCTGAGAAACTGCACAACATTTTCTATTGCAAGGGCATTGAACTGGCCAAGACTGTTTAATTTTCTCAACTCCAAATGTCTCAGCCACTGCAGGATCCTGTTTCTCTGTACATGGCACATACCCCTAAAAAAACCAATTTAAATTGGTTAAGATTATTCTCAAGCATGAAAAAGGCTCAAATAGAGAAACTAAGACTGTATGTAAGATATCTTCCCTCTGTAATACTGAGACCATCACAGGACAATTGCCTCAAACAAAATACAGTAAAGAGAATAAATCAGCCAAGTAAACCAAATGCCTCATTCTAATCAAGTGTACTAAAATTTGTAAATCAGATCTTGTTCTCTGAGCTTTATAGCTGGAGCTGAATAGGATAGAAGATTTAGAGGAACATCCAATTTTTTCAAAGCTCTGGGTAGGACCTTCATCTGCTGATGGGATTCAGTTGCAGCAGAGCAGAATCAGCTTCTCTCTGTAAAACAGATACCTATTACCTGAATGGCAGCTGAATGGCTCTTTGAGATCCACACAGGTGACACTGACAAAATCCTGACCTACTATAATGGAACAAAAGTCACTAAGACATCTAGATGCCTAAATTTAGGTGTCCTTATATTGTGGATCCCACTCACTATGGGGGGACTTGAATGGTTCATAGCAAGCCTTCTGGATTCACAATTTCACAAACAAGAGCATCCAAGGACCTAGAAGGTATTTCAAACCCCAGTTAAGCCTGGTAAAAACAAATATCACAAACTACAATTTTCGCTTTCCACCATATTTTGAGAAATTAGGAAGAAAAACTGAGACACAATCTGAAAAGTAAGTGCAACTAGACATCAAAAGATTGTATCTTGTTTCAAGGTCATAAAGATATTCTGTGGCATAGTGAGCTTATAAGACAAAAAGCAAAGTCTCAAAGTTTAGGAGGCCTTACTATAGCTCTGAGAAAAAAATTAAAGTCAAAATGGTTCATGGATTGCAGTGAAAAACTACTGTCTATGTAACTAAAGACTAAAATAAAGAATACTGAAAAAATAATGCTGAATCTGGATATCGATAAATCTATTTCTCTTACAATTTCATCTCTGCTGATTTGGTCATTAGTTTTTATCTGATAACACTGGCTTGACTGCTGGATCAAGTAACTTTAATGAGTCCTCTTTCTTGACTGTTGATGGCATTGGTACAAGCTCTTCTGACTTCTAATTTTTCTTAGCTGTGGCTTAAAGCTGAGTTCACACAGGTTTTATTCCTTAGAGTCCTGTCAAATTATTTTCCAAGAATCTATCTACAACAAGAGGTTTATAATAGCACGGGATCCCTCAGTCTCTCAAGTTGCAGACATTCCCCCACCTCACAGCGCCTCTGGGACAGTTAGGTGGGCATTACTGACACAAAATTCCTGTTCCATTTGCAGCTGCATCTCCACTGCTGTCCTAGGAAGTTATAAGCTTCATCATTCTCTGCTACTGGGAGATCCATAGGGGATGCAGTTTCTTACAAGCTGGTCCAATTTATTTGATGTCACCAGCCCTCGAGGAACGACGTTTACAACTGAGTTGAATGTTAATGATCAGCATTGCATGTTCTAAAAATGACAAAAGGTCTATGGAATAATACTCTCTGTAGCTATTTCTTGGATGCAATTTCAAGGATAAGTATTAACAGGTCTTCTATAAATATAATAATTTGCCCTGTTAGAAAAAAACAAAACCAAAACACTCCAAAGAGTATAGAATCCTTCCCAGCATCTTACGTATACCAAATCATGCACAATAATGATTCCCTGTATAATGACAGTATTAAATTGTGTCTCAAATTCGTGTCAGTGAAAATTCATTTAGTGTTTTTCACTTACAGGCATCAAAGGAAAATGAGTTGAGACAGTCCTGCTACTGGCTATGACAGAAACATTTGTCTTCCAATGTTTGTAAATAAGAAAAAGGAAATAAGAATTGATTGATAAAAATTTGACTGGAAAAGAGGTTAGCCATTTATTATTATGAAGAAACTACTATCACAAATCCAGTCTGCATAACGCACCATACTGGGACAGAACGGTTTTCATACAGCCTAAGGATGAAACCAATAGTCACAAAACTCAAGTTCTGACTGAAGCTTTTGACAACTACTTTCTGGTTCTAAAAGGAGTAGGATAAGGGGGTTTTTTAAGAGGCAAAATATTGTAAGATTCAACTAGCAACTAATGCTCTCTATTTCCAATACCCTGAGAATAACAGTATGTGAGTTAATTTTAACATGTGGAAAGAACATTTAATTTTATCAGAAGGAAACAATGAAGAATCTAATTTATTCTCCACATGTGTGCATACCCCCCATTGATATTAATAAGAGTTAAGCAGCCTATGGAGAGGAAAATAGTGCTCCAGATGAGGCAAAATGTTTTAAGAAAATTATGTGCCGCTTTCTAATGACCAGAAAAATTATTTCTTTTTCTATATCAGTGTAGAAAGAAAAATCGCTTCATATCCAGCCAGTCATGAAATGTCTCTGGCTTTCCCAAGGCTATGTGTGTGTGAGCAGTGGAACACACAGAGAAACACACAGACACAGACACACTCTCACAAATGTGTATATGGATAATGTCTCACAGACACACAAGCATGTCCCTCTCAGTTGTTGTCTTTTTCCAACTAGAGTGATCCATGGCACAGGGTTGTTTGAAATTCCACTCCTCTTCCTACTGGCTGGTCTTCACAACTAGGGGTAAAATTAGGAAAATTTTGCTTAATTCTTTTTTTTTTTTTTTCAAGTAAATGTTCAAAGTGCTGTCAGAGGTAGCCAACAGGACCAATAAAGGCTGGTGAAAAATCTTCTTTGTCCTATGCTAAGTTCTACAAACTTTGGTGAGTGTGGAGGATTAATCTTGATTAACCATTGGCAAATTTCCTCATTGAAATTGGCACTCCTGCAGCGGGATGCACTTTGACTTAATCCCTAACATTTGTGCCAGTCACTTCCATTTTCTTTTCAGGATGAACTCTGATATAAGAGGTTGGTCTTTAGCAAGTCATTCTGTCTAATTATTCATTCTTCTGAGGCATTTCCTTCTGAAGACATAAAAATACTTTGCTGTTTCTATGGTAGAGCTCTTTCTCCTAATTTTCTGAACTTTATGAGAACACAGTGATCCTTATGCTCTTGTCCAAACCAACCACTGCTAAATGGAACCTCTGCAGACCCTGAAAGGGTTGTCCTTTTATTGGTGTTCACAGCAGAATTTTAACTGAATGTCATTCAACTTTGTTTTCACAGCTTTCCCTGGGGAACTGCCTGGGCCTTGAAATCCTGCACTTCATGTTCTCTGTAGCCAAGAACTTGCAAACCTGAACCAAATCATTCTCAACACTTTTACAGCCCCCATTCTGCCCAGCTAAGCTTATGACATGTTAATGTTATTTGCACACAGACACTTATTTATGACTCTTTTACATAGCTTTCATCCAATTTTATCTTTAATTTGTTGTGCAATTTTAGAATCACATCATTTGAAGCGCTTGCCTCTGATAAAATTCCCTAGAATTTGCATTTCACATAATGTTTTTGCATTCTTCAAAATGTCAGAATAATAATGAGAGAAGGATTTCCAAGGTTTTGTTTCCTTTTTACATCTGTGGACTGAAAGACAGGTTGGGTATAGGCACCTCTGTTTACTTTCCTTTTAAATCATAGACAATAGGATCTTCAGTCACTGATAAAAGCTCATTTGTACTCTGAATGTTTTCCTGTCCACTTAAGCTGATTTTACATAACATGCAAAATGTCTATTCAATATCCAGTTAATTATGTAGCAAATGGAGTAAGCCAAAGAATTAGCTTAATCAAGCATTCCTTTTCCCNCCCGACAAAACCAGATAAGAGCTATGCCAGGTATTGCAGACAGTCTTGACTATCAGGAGACATTCATTCCCTTCATGGTGGGGCTGTTTACCTCTGATGGTGATTTTAAACTGGAGATTTCATTTTGCCTTCATTTAGTTCGTCAGCTTTTTCCATTGTACATCTTAGATAGTTACTTAGCAAATTTCTACCTGTGGTACAGGCTATATATATATATATTTATAGCTATAAAGATATTTATGGTACATACTTCTTACAAGCTTTTCATTAAAATGTTTCCTTGGTTGTGATTTTACCTTTGTAGGTACAGACCATATAAAAATATATATATTTATAGCAAACTACTTATCAAATAGCAATATTCTTTACTACCTATTCATCAAAATGTTTCCTCTGCTGAGCTTTTATCTTTGAAGTCCAAATATGCACCACTCCATCACTCCCTTCAGATTGCAATAATAGGATTAGAAATACAGAAATTCTGCACTGGGACCAAGACCTGACCTTCCCTTCAAAGTCAGGGTTGTCACATACTTAAAAAGACCTGACTTAGAAAATTAAAAGGGGCCAACAGCTCAAATTGTTATAGTTCCTATCCCTACTGCTCACTGTCTCTACTCATCTATAGTTCTCTGTAGTCTGCATACAAAAACTTTATTTGGTTCTGAATGGAAGACCAACCTGATCCTCTTTTCCTTATATATATTTGGTCTGGATGCTTAAAACTACAGCAAAGCATCTCAGGCAGATGGAAGATAAATGACTGGGAAAAGTTAACTAAAGAAGCAAGGTAATCCATGATACCATATCTTAAAATGAAGTTGAACTTACTGAGATCTAGGTTTCACCAGGATAATGGTTCAATACCTAAGATCTGCAGAACATGCTGGATTTTTATACTTTTCTCACAAACCCCTTAGAGCTCAAAATCCCATTTCTAACCTTCTTCGTGACTGAGAAATTATAAGAAGAGATTTGCTGGTAAACCTCTGGTTACCTTGTGACTGCCCTTGGTGGAATGGCACTAAGCAGGTGCATGGGGGTTTTATTGCTTGAAAGGACGCATTTTCATTTATAACTGCAACAAAAACTCTCTGGTTTTGACTAGAAACATTTGTCTCTCCTGGTTTTTTTCCTCCTCCCTCTACTGCATAAAAATACATACTGACACTACCTTGTGGCATGACAATTTTTACTGTGGTGCATCATAGTTTTCAAAGCACAGTAATTTTTATGATATGTGGTAGCTTAAAGGGAAAAGCAGTATCCAGCAGGGAAATGAAGGGTGAAACATTGGCCTCTTTGAAATCAGTGAGAAAAACTATTACTGCCTTCAGTAGAGGCAAGGTTTCGGTCCAAGCATTCATGGAGAAACATGGAGATGTGTATTGATTTTATCTCTTAGGCAAAACTGTAGAGAAGAGAAATGCATTCATCTGGAATCTAGGATGGTTAATGTCAGCAGGCCTTTAGGAAATTGTGTTACATAGATGAATGGTATGTTGGTCCAATGAAACCTCCAAAATCTCTACATTTGACCTATAAGTCTATAAATGAAGAATAGAGAACCCAACTGCAAAACCTATTATAGCCTGTAAGATTTCTGTTTACATCTGTAAAACAGAGCATCCAAATCTGAACATATTTAAGAATGAAACAGCCAAGTTTGAGGCTTCCCCAGCCTTTATTAGTAAATTGCAAAGTATATGCAATTACATTTAGACAGTATTTTATAAAGGAGCAGTAAACATTTATAAATAAAACCCATATTAATGTGGGAATTCTTCTCTAGTAGCTGCCCTTCTCTAATTTAAGATATTTGTAGCTAATTGAGCAAATATGGTATCACAGTTAAACAGAGGAAGTATTGAGATAAATAATTCATGAACATCTGAAGTAAATAACTTCTGAATAGATACTCTGACTAATTTATTTTTTGACAAATAAATGAGCAAAGCTTTGTTTTTGCTATAGTCTGATGAACACAATTTTCAGTTCTGTAGCTGAAATAGAACTTTCTTTGGACAACTGTTGGTTCAACTTCTAAAGGCTCATAATACACAACTTAAGTAACAAAACATACAGTTCTACCACTATTTGTGAGTGCAGAGTATCTGAATAGATTGTCACATGGAACAGTTCTCAAATCCATCAGCCAAAATGTGTTCAGTACCAAGGAATAGTGAGAATGCTGAAATAGCAAATAAATTCATTAATTAAATCTTAGTAGGTTTGCATATAATTGACATACAAGGGAAAGATGACAGGAGAGTTAAAGTAGCTCTGTTCTGAACCCCACTCTTTCTTGCTTCTTAATCTTTACTCTTTAATAAAGAGTAAATCTGAGGGTTTGATATCACTGCTTTGTCATGGTAATTGGGAAGCTGTGAATTCAACATGATGACTTTACTGCAGGTTGAAGGAAGAAGAGATGTTGAACTATGAGGAAAATAATTTATTTAAATGACAGTCTAGATAAAAGGCCAAAGGTTAATAAAAGCTATGCATTGTACATCATGGAGTTTCTTTTTAAGTGTGATGTACTTGAAACAATTCCATATGAAAATCTCAGTTTATACCCATTAGGCCTGTATTTCATATTGAGTTTGTTAATACATAGTAACATAAGAATTAGAATACTCAGAAAAGGAAACTGATTATTGTTGTTAAGTTCATCAAAATTGTTTCTATTCTTGTTTTTTTCACTTCTTCACCTACATCAAACTATGTGGTAGTGCAATTGCTTGCAATAATTATAGAGGTTGAGAGTAGCTCATATAGAAACACAACCTTCATAGTAAATAGGAATGCATTCTGTTCAGGGAATGGCAGCACAGAAACATGGAGAAAAGTCCTCTTTTCCTATATGTGCAGGACTTGTTTGATACTAGTTGCCTGGACCAACAAAAGGTTTCACTGTCCAAAATAATTAGTGTTTATGGATCAGTAAAAAAATTAGACACATGTTTAAATATTTAGTAGTTTTGTGTTCCACTTCTGGAAAAGTTTAAATGAAACACTGTCATGTTCCAAAGAGTGTAATCATGATGTAAAAGAGAACTATACTGCAAATAGTCAGGCCTTTCAAATTCTGTTCTCTAATACAAAATATTTGAAACTTGCTGATTGTTATTAAGAAAGGAAAAACACACTGAAGTTCAATTTCACCTGAACCGCTTCTGTACAACTGATGTTTTTATAATAAAGTCTAATGGCAGTTACATAATTGACTGGTAATTTCAAAATCTTTATCAGATTCCAATTACAGCTTAAGAGCTCCACAATAAAAAACTTTGAAAACAACGTAACAAGGAAATTGTCTACTCCAGCAAACTCTCTATCTGAGATTTAATTAAAATAGGATGTATGAGACAGGAAGAAAGAGGAAAGGACAAATAGGGTGGATGCTCATAAATTAGTCATAGCAGCAGCTTTAGCACTCACAACTGATGACCAGCCCATTTGCTGTATGTTTTTTTGCAGAGTTAATAAAATTCAACAGATGCCTCTAGTTTCTTCACCAACTGAAGGTGCAGAGCTAAAAATTGCACCAGGCTTTAGGGGTCTCAAGCCTTCCTCTTTGGAGTACAAGAAAAAAAAAGCAAGAAACCACAGAGAGTCTTGAACTACACTACCACCTGCTGTTGCAATCATTATGACTCACATAATTTATTCATACTCAAATACAGTGTGCATCTGCTATTTATTGATATTTTGGTTTATTTTTATTTTAGCTTCTGCTTATATTGAATAAAGTTTCCACGTACTGTGGAGAGTATATAAATATGGATTATATATTGCTTATAAAGGCCTTTCCCTTCCACAGCATCAAAGAATGAAAAATGCATTTCCTCCCTTTCCAGCTAAGCAGTATAAACATCAAAGGAAGGATTAGCATTTTAGTTCTTTGCACTCTAAATCTTTGTGTCATATATCTTGCTGTCTTGCACAGAACATTTATATTTCTATACCTATTATATAATCAGAGCAGTGGGCCAAACATCTTTATTTTCCCCTTATTTGCATAATTAATTAAATTCCAACATTTTTCCAAGCTATCTACATTCACACTGAAATAACAACTGCCACTTTTCAAGCCGAAATAAATTCATTACCTAGGATTCAGACTGCTGTTCTCCCTGCCAGGTGAAGGTTTATGGCACACAGTCAGCCCCTGCTCCTCTGCTAAAATAATCCAGCTGTCAAATATTGCAGATTGTGGCAGATTCCATAAACATAGTCCGAGATGCTGTGACGGCAAAACCAGAAGGGCCTTGAGGGCTGTGCTGCAGCCACCTACAGGGGCTTGGCTGCCAGAAGGCAACACAAACCTTGGCTGTCATATGGGCTGGAGAGTCCAAGGAGGCTCAGGATGTGCAGATTTCAAGCCAGATTCTTTTAGGAGGGCTCTTATGAAATGGCTCCTGTATGATGGAGACTTCAGCAGCTTAAAGATGGCAATATCTTGGTATCAAGGTTGTCTGCCTTAGATTAATTTCTTTCAGATGAAGTAATCCAGGCTGATACAGAGATTCATGTTACTGCAGGCCCTATCTAGTGACCCTTTTTTTTTCCTCATCTATACTTGTGCTTTAAATCTCTTTTTGCACAGCAGAAAGCATACTGCCAAGTCAGTAAAATGACAGAAATTCTCTGTAGAGGTCTTTTCCTCTACTGTGAAAGTGCCTACTACATCTAAAGTTGAATGAGAGGAAACTAGGATGTTAAATATGTGGATATTCAGCTATGCAATAAGCCATTTGGTCAATAGGGGAAAATCTGGCTTCTTGAAGGAAAGCAGCACAGCTCTGCCTGCTTTCCTTTATTTGTTATTTCTAGGTTTTCAATCCATTGTACACAAGGGTGCTTTTCTGATTGCTTTTATCACATGGGAACATCAACAGCTATTTGTCAGCTAGGATTTGTCTTCACGAAGTCACTGCAAGCTAGCTATGATAGTGGTGACCACGCAGAAGGCAGGTGGTCTTCCTCATCTGCAGAGCCTTTGTTTTGGAAAAAGGACACAAGCCAGTAAATACCAGTTGACTGGGGAACCAAGGCCACTCCAGAGGTCACTCCACAGCACAAAAGCAGCACAGACATGTCCTCAGCTGTCAAAGCCACTATGTTTTGCACTGATGGCTCTCCAAATGCAGGTCCTCACCCTGCTTACACTTACAATTTTACCAAAATACATTCTTCCCCTAGTTTGCATGACAATTAAATTATGCAACAGATTTGAAAATACATTGTGGAAGAGAGTTACTTTCAAATGTAATTTTACTTCTTTTTGTATTTGATTCAACAGTTCTTGGGCTGCAAGACTTACTATTTGCTGTAATTCCATGGTGTTCACTCATTCTTGTTTATTGGAGAACAAAACGTGTGTGAGCTCTAGCTTAAACAGAGGTTTTACCATGCTGAAATATGAGAGTGGATAATTAGGCTACAGAAATAATCTAACACATTGAAAGTTTGGAGAAATCTTTTAGGTGTTTTCCAAGATTTTTTTTTAGAATCAAGCAGCAATGGGTTTGGGTTCCTTGAATGTTCCAGCTATTACTTTGAGCTTCTCATATCTGTTAGTTTTTGGAATACAATGGCCTCTTCCACAGTGAGTCAAATGTTATTTCAACTATCACGTTGCTAGCTGAGCTCTAGCATTAGGCAGGCACTTATTTCTTTAGAATTTTGCTATAGACTGAGGACTGGTGTGTTAAAACCTTGTTCTTCAACAAACTCTTTAATCAAATAATCAAAAAAACCCCCCAAACAAACAACAACAACAAGCAAAAAGCCAAACAAATAAATAACAAAAAACCCACCCAACCCCCCCAAAACAAAACCAAAAACAAACAAACAAACAAACAAAAAACAAAACACCGAAACCAAAAAAAACCCACAAAACCAGCCTCAAGAAACAAACACGGAAACTCTGTCAGTAAAAACTAC
>VWYP01011719.1:0-16063 GCA_013400435.1 Pycnonotus jocosus
ATTTATGTAATTTATTTGAATCTCCTTGGGACAGTTCCACAGACTTTTTCTGCGCGGACAGAAGATACTATCCTGGTTATCCTGGAGGCTACAAGCCTCGTTCGAACTGTTTTTTGGCTGATGTTAATGGAATGTTTACATCTTTTTTTCCCCTTTCGTTCATGTTCGTTATAATTGATATTTTTCTGCAATATCATAAGTTTTAATTGTTTGCCCAGAGCGTTTTTCTAGTTGTGTTTTTAACTATATCTGGTGTTTTTTATGTTTTCGGAGAATAAATAAATGTACAGCTGTTTCTGTCATTCTTCTTGGCCACGTGGTTCTTGAGGGTGGCTAATCTTAATTTAAATCTGTCATGCCTTGAGGCGATGGTTTCCGAAGGCAGATGTGGTGTGATTCTTTCACCATGGCATTAGCTCTAAAACGGCCCCAAGGACCAAAGATGTTTTTTTCCCAGGTGCGGCTGTATTCTCATCACATAGCTTAATGATCAGATCTCTGCTGCTGGTCTTTCTCTTGGAGTACAGAACATGTGGTTGGACTTCTGTGCGTTTTATAGGTTTTTTCCTTCTGATTTGAGTGCCAACAGAATTTGCATTAATGCTTTGGGAAAAACCCTCCAGTCTGCAACAAAGAAAGCTAGGTAAGTTTGAGATACTAGTTTTAAAGTGTGTGTGGAAATACATTGGTTTTGGAAAACTGTAGATAAGAAGGTCACTTTGCTGTACATAGTGACTTTTGTTTGAACTGAAGAATTCGCAGACAGGATTGAAGCTGTATGTAGAAATTATATTACTTTCTGCCACCTACCTTCAAGTCTGTTCATGCCATTTAGTGCCATGGGGTTCATTCTCAGTTTATACCAGTGATGTGGAAAAACAACCCAAGTGCTCATCTTGGATACTACTGAGTATCAATTAACCATTAAAATGTTTGTTTGGGGTTTTTTTTTTAGCATGCTCACCTGTGCTCTGTTGTGACATTTCTGCCACTGCAAGGTGACAACTAAATCATCACCCTACTGATGTTTACAAGATGTTGACTGCAGTCAACTTACAGTAATTGTAGTGGAGATATTCAGTTATTTTAATTTGCAAATGACAGTTGAAAAGTGATAGGCAATAAAAAATATTTGGGGTAAGTGTCCTTTATCCTATTTAGTTTATTATCCTACATATTTTATTAGACTTACTAAGTTGTGGGTGAAGAAATCCTACAAAAATTCCATTTGTGCAATTCATGCTTTTAAATTGTACACATTAAAAAGAAGTTTGACAGTGACCATTTTTAAACACATTGTAGACACAGCTTGCTGTATTGTCAAGCAAATCTAGTCAAAACATGGGATCAGAGAATGTTTTATTTATGAATTCAGAAAAGGTAATTTATTTAGGTCTCAAGAAATCCTGATTGTGCCCACTGCCTCCAGTGATGGTGTTTTTTTTTTTAACAGCGTGTCAATGAAATACTGAAAAAAAAAAAATCACTTGAATTTGCACTGCCTTCAGTGTCATAACATCTTTTTCCACCCTTCAACTTAACAATGAGAGAAGTGTGAAAGCCAGCGTCTGATATTAAGGGTGCAGGGTGGGAAATAAGACTGCATATATGTCACTGTTTTAAAAGCATAGTCACTTCAATATAATATTTTTTATCTAGATAGAAATGTCTGAAATATTATAGTTATAGGCTAGGAGAGGTCTAACAATAGTGAAAACTCTAGTTCAACAGTTGGATTGTTCCAGTTGTCTCCTACATGAGCAGCCCTGCTGGTCACCATCATGGTAATCATACTCTTACAGTTATGGGTTGCTAAAACTGTAGCAGGGCTTCTTTTTCACACAGTTGCAGAAATGTTCTAAAAAACCCCCTCAGAATAATAGCAAAGACAAATTAGGTACTTTGAATAGATGTTTAGGTATATTGAAATAATTTTTTATAGTTTTTTTTGTATATTGATTCACTACATACATCCTGAGATACTTTTTTTTTTTAATAGTACAGTAGTACAGCCTCAGTACCTAGCTGAATTGTTATAAAATAAAAGAAATCCTCCAGTAAAAGAAAATTAAGGAAGGGAAGTAAGCTTAATTTAAGAAGCTCTCGAGTAAGGTGAAACTAATTCCAGGATTAAAGTTACCAGTGGAGCTCTAATTAACCTCTAGTGAATACCATTATAATATCAGTATTATTTGCAAATGGTACACACATTTTCTATGGGACTCCAATGCAGTTAATCTCTATTTTAAATAGAAGTCATACATGAAGTTTGAAACCAAAATGATACCGAATTATGGCACTTGGAGCACTTTTTCCTTCCCAATGTCTAATTCCAAAGTCAAATTCCCTTTGCCTTTCAGTTGGCTCATCTAAAAGTGATTTCTACCTAGAACTTTGTCCGTTATCTGCATGAAGTGAAGCAGCAAATGAGGAACCCCTCACCAAATAACAGCATCTAATTCTCTTCCACTACGTGAGCCTGTATTTTAATCTGCTGCAAAGTGAAGGAACGAATATTTTCAGTGTGGTTTTGAGATATTGTAGGACAGCACAATGATGCTGGGACTGTGGAATAATTGATTTGATTCTCATTCTGGGAATGACAGCTGTTACTTTGTTCCTGTGTTTTCTGTACCTTCCCTTTTGCTGTGGTGTCCTTCTCTTGCACTCTTCCTAGTTTGCTCCTTTTATCACTCACATAAGCCTTTTTCCTTTTCTATAGCAGGCTAACCATTCCACCTGGTTTTTCTATTCTTTCTATTCTCAAAATAACAAGCTTTCCCCTTTTGCCTGAAATCTACCTATATCCTTTCCCTTTCCTTGATGGTTTGCCTTTTTTTTTTTAACCCCCTTTTTTTTTCATTTCCTAGTTGCCCACTCTCTTTACCATTACCTCTGCTCCTCAGTGTCTCCTGGCTGTTTCAGTCCCAACTGTGCCCTCTTTTCTACCTCCTTGCAGCCTCCTATGAGGTAGCTTCATCTCTGTAAGCTGTTTCTCCATCCTTTCTGCTTCACATTTCATGGTTTAGTTCTCCTCATGGTTTTTAGAGTTTCTAGCTTCTTAAAGTGTCAGCTATAGACCTTGGGTAAGACATGTAGACCTGTCCTTCTTTCCATGGAGGATGATGGTAATCACACTCCTGACACTGAGGGAATGCTAAATATTAAAATTACTTCAAAAGAGTCTCCAAATTGATTAAATATGATTGAAAAAACACATTTTCTCTTCCCCCATTTTTAGGAATATCTGACCAGCTTTAGCTGAAACTCTTGTACTCTGCTGGAGTCAGCTAATTAGGATGAAAAAATTGGGGTCCAAATGTGTTGCCAAAGCTGTTCTTTAAATTGAAAGTCCAGGATGACTTTAGTTGCAGGCACCTGTATCACTTTCAAAATCATGAGTATAGTTCTCAAGTGCATTTGAGCACTAATTTAGGGATGGGAAAGTCATTTGACTGATGCATTGGTTCAAGCCTAAACCAAGCATTTTCCAGTTCAAGCATCTAACAAGTATTTTTTCAGAAAATCCTGCATAGGAATGTTCAGATTTGTGCTGTACTCTAAGGCCACACTGAGCAGTTTCTCAGTTGTGTGAGGCATGGTTGGCAGCTTCCCTTTGTGCATTTTGGTGGCTGGTTTGTGTGGCTGCCTGGCCCCCTGGAGTCGCTGGGTTTGAGGTTGATGTGGGAGTGTGGGTGGTGCAGCTGAAGTGCTCTTGGCTCCCCTGTCACTGTTGTTCTCCTGGAGCTGCTGCATGAGGAGTTTATGGGCTGATAAATGGTGTCCGTGTTATCTCTGGTGGATCTTGGCTGTCCAAATCCACCAGCTTATCACAGCAGTTTCTGGAACTCTTAAAGGGACTCTTTTCTTCTGCCTTGGTAAATCAAGGGTCATCACATAGCCAAGGCCAGCAGTCTGGTAAGCTGGAAATCAGGGTGTGGAGGCTTTTAGGTATTTTAAACATATATAAAAATATTTTTATTCAGTTTCTTAGAGCTGTTCTGCAGATACTACGTTGCAGTTTGAAACTTTGTTTAATTTTCCAAATTAAAATGGTGAAAGCAATGATGTTCCCTTTGCAGATGCTATTAAAACTATCGATTAGTTTATTAAAATTCTTTGTTTTTCTTAAATGAATATGGACTTAAAAGAGGAATATATTAAGTATTTTAGCAACCACTACATTTATGGCTGCATATGCAATGATTACTACATTAATACAAATTGATATATAGATTTTAAATTTTGTCTTATAGATTGCAGTATAAAATGGAGAAGACTAACATAGTCAGTGGAGCATAAGAAAATTTAACCATGGCAGCATAGTCCTAATGTCTAATTTACACTTCTTGTCAAGTAAATTAGAAATATGCATTTTGTCTTACCCCAGTCATTTAAAACCATATTTAATTAAATGGGCACATGGTCATGTGAAGGCAAGGGATTTCTCACGAGGGAAATGTCCAGGTCATATGTTGTATTTTGTATAGTTTGAGATTAATTGTAGTTCTAAGGTGTCACTCTTACATTTAATTCAAGCATGAATATAGCTTATGTATCACTACAAACTGAAATTGCCACAGCTCTTAAAATATATTAATAAGTTTTGAATTTTGAGGCAAAGAAACTGAAATACCCAAATACCATGGTATATGTCACCTGACACAGATAAAAGTGAAACAATACTTATGATGTCATGAGTCCTTCAGTAAAAAGAACTTCAAAACAAAGGGCATAAGGAGAAAAATACAGAACATTTCAAAGCAAATCTAGAAATACCTTTGGAGATATCAGTAAATATCTGAGACTTGATGCTATCTCCAGAAATTCCATAGTTAAATACAATGCAAATTTGTTTCCAGCTGTTTTCAGGCTCCTGCAGAACACTTGCTTTAGAAATGTGGAGCAGTAACAAGAAAAGTAAAAATGTTTGAGCTACTGAGGCTCTTTTATTATGGCTCTGTTCTCTCTTTTTTAAATAATTCATTTTTATATCATAGCTGTATAGTGATACAACTTAATTCCAGGTACCTGACATTGAAAAATGCTGAAGTAAGATTTTAGAAACAAAGTTTTTCAACAAAATGAATTTTTACCTTGTTTAAGAATACAAGCATCTTCTGCATTTTAATAAGCAATAGTTCAGAGAGTGAATTTCCATCCTTTTCCTTATCAGTGAGAACTCATTTCATGGACTATTCCATAGAGTTATCAGGGGAATATAGTTATTGTTCACATTGAGGGTGGCCTCTACATTTACCCACAGAGAATATATTTAGGTACCAGCAAGTCTTGGGTTCTTTCCAAGGCATTGTGGAATTACTTTATGGTGTCTGATTTACTTTAAAGCTTCTTGTTATTGCCATGTAGAAACAAAATTTATCCTGCACACATCCTGTTTAAAACAAAAAATTGTCCCCTGTTGAACAAAGATAAAAAATATTAGAATGTTTTTCTGGGTAAAGGTTGTGTTCAAATTAACTGGAAAGGTGAACCAATATTTGTGAATTCATGGAGCTGCATGGTTTGATATCATACAATTTCTGGTTTCAAATGCACAGATTAGTATTACTGGGGAATAGCTAAGGTAGAGTCAGGTAATGTAGTCTTGATTTTTTTTTAATGCTTTAATTTTATTAATCAAGGTTATCACTCCTACAAGTTTCCATGATTTACATGCATAGTCTTTCTGTATGTCAACCTATGATAATTTTTTGTGTGCAAAATCAACAGTGGAAACTGGTTTTCCTGAGCAAGATGAAGCAGATTTGCCTTCAGAAGAGTGCAATTTGTATAAATTTCTCATACCTTTGAATTGGGTATGATGACTGAAGGTGTAATACTGCAAAAACACTCACTAGTACTGATGCAAGAAGACTTGAATCAGTGTCCTGGGTTTGCTTTAAAAACTGGACTTTAAAAAATGGACTTGTTTCACCACTGATTTGGAGTTAGAGCTTAAACCTGTAGAGAGTTAGTTAATGCATGGAAAACTTGCTAGAATTTGTCAAGTTACAAATGCTGTTCCTTCTCTTCCCAGAGAGATGACCTAAGTTATTTCCCTACAAATACTATTGCAGAGCAGAGCAGGATATTAGAGAAGGACAAACCCGAGGGGAAAAAAAAAAAAAAAAAAAGAGATCTATTTTGTTATTCTTGAATAGGTCAGAGTAATTTCTCAGGGAATAGCCCACTGGTTTGTACCTATTCATCATCTACCTTCATCCAGATGGGTTTATTGTACTCAGAGGTGAGTGTATTTATGTAAGTAAGCTTAGGTGATCACTCATCTTTTCAGTACAGTCTGTTCTGTAGTCATTTACAGGCTGTTCTAGTTGGGAAAAGCAGAAAACTAGGCTTTGTCTTTCACAATCTGCAAAAAGCCTCATCCAGATGAATTTGGTCTCAGGACAGACAATTACCCAAACCAGCCTGTCACTCAGGGCAACACTTTCTTTAGAAATTTGACAGCCTTGACAAGACATCAAGTAAAAGTTCTAAATAAAAATTTTATTCAATGAAATCAAACTCAGAGCACCACTTTGAAAAGAAGAACACAGTTGATTTGAAAACCCTGTGTGAGGGCTTTACCCTGACTGAGATTTTTTATTCCACCGTGTTCCAAAGTGACTAAAGAAGTAGCACTGATCTAAGTTACTGTTTTCTTGACTTTAGTCCGGTCTTGCTCTGACAGTAGTGTTTGTGGAACCCTCTGGTTAAAGTATCAGGATAGCAACAGGGCACCTTAGATCTTTTCTAGAGTGAAAATTGCTGTTACAAATTCGGCTTCATACTTTGCACATTTTAAAACTGTGGAGTAGAACTCACAATTACCTATTCTATTTCTTCATAAAAAGAAAAAAAACAAAACTCAAAGATGCACAATGAAGCCTGAATAGCTGCTTTCTCACAGGAAGCTTCATGCTGAGAATGTAGTTTAGGTTGATGCAAAGAACCAGCCATGCTGCCTCCCTTGAGGGGAAGTCTCACTGGGAAACAAGACCACTAGATGGCTGAGAAAGCATAAATAACACTTGACAGCAATTTGTAGTAGCACGATCTTAATTTTTATAAAAGAAGGTTGTGATTTAGATTAGATTTTATTATTAAGATTATGATTAATGATTAGATATCTTTATGAAAAAGTTGCAATGTGTTGTGTGTTGTCTATGTTTAGAAGCAGAGAGGCAATTGCTTGCTTGTGTTTATAGGTGACTATTTAGTTTTAGCAGAATTTAAAAAAAACTTGTTGTGATGGATACCTGAAACCTTTTAGGGGTAAGTTGGATATGAATGCTTTTGCATTCCTAGCAACCTTAATACTTCTGCCAGTCAGGATGAGGTATCTACATTGACCTGGAATGCATGAAGTACACCAGAGTGACTTATTGCTGTCAAAATACATGATCAGTGAATAATTCAGTCAATAAGAGTTTACTGCTGTAGAGAAGCCACCCGCAGCAGTAATGCAACAAAACATGTTCAGGCTTGTTCTGCTGCCTGACAACCTTGACATAATTGTGCTATTTCCTCTATTTGTCTAACAATCCCTGGCTACAACACACATCCTTGGGCAAGATTTTTCATTTCACTGTTCCCAAATGGCCTTCATGTAATTTGCTGTGCACACATGGCTGCGGTATTGCAGAAAGAACTCCACAAATCCTCAGCTTCAGCAGGATGGTTAGCTGCCCTTGGTTATCCACAATCCAGTTGTTTGTTGCACTTTAGTTTATGTCTGTGTAGTACCATAGCTTTTCACTTTGCAATGTTAAGATTTTATTTTACATAGGAGAAATACTGGCTGGTAGTATTCTCCTTTAGTTGTCATCTGCTAATGGCAAGTCCCCTGAAGTGAAATACTAGAAATTTGTGTAATTCCTTCTGCAGTGTACCCTACAGTGTCCCCCACATCTGCAGCCTGGAAACCAAGCAGTCTTCCCTTCCTCAGGGAAAGATTGGTTTTCTTTGCTGCTGTGTTTCCTCTATCAGTCACTTTTCCATTCAGAATGTCTGGAATACCTCGCCAGCTGCACTTGGTAGTGACAAGGTACTCCCTTTTCAATTTGGTTTGCAGCCATGACAACAAAGTTACCACTGGTGTCTGTAGGAGTGGTGCTGCCACCATTGACACTCTGTGGGCTAGAGTCTGAAACACTCTCTGGGTGACCCGTAACCATAACATATACATTTCACAAGGTTATCAGGGAACCTTTTTAATATTCCAGATCTTTTTTTCTCACAATAGGAATGTTTTTGTGTTTTATTGAGGTTAGAGATCTGAAAAAAACCCCAACAGACTTTTCCTATGATCTCCTTCCCATCTCAGGTAAAATTGTATTCCTGTAGAGAAAATCTTATCAATCGGTCTTCATAGGGAAATATGTATTGTGACATGTACAGATACTTTTCAGATACTTTTTCAAACTAATAATTAATTTCTATTCATGATTTAGAGAATTCTTACCTCTGCTAGGGATAAAATAATATAAACCTCAAAGTAAGGAGCAGAATTTTTAAACAGTTTATAGCTGGGTGACAAACAGTAAGTTTATCTTTAACTTTGTTCTTGAATTTACATCAACAGTAAGGCCACAGCATATTCCTAAGTTTTGGAAGTTTGTGATTGTTCTGGTATTCTATGTTTTCATCTACATCCTAAGAAATACTCTCTCTATATTTACAATATATTTTTAATCAGTGGATTTTGTGACTCAAATACCTTCCAGGTAATGCTATACTTTTCTAAACTTGAGGGGCTGACACAATCTGAGATGTCATAGGGATATTCAAGACAACAACACGAGGCTGGCAGACATCACATAGGGCACATTGAAGGTCTGCATCCTTGTGGAGGAGCATCCTGAGTGGAGTATGCAATTGCTCCTGCAGCATACGTAGCTCTTTTTGGAGCTACATTTATCACAGATCTGAGGCCTCCATAAGTTAAAACCTGGGAGTGAATCCTGGTGTCTGAGCTAGATAAAACTCCATTTCTGATGTTCCCCCTTCAGCTGTCTCAAGTGTTTCTTGAAATTACTCCAGTTTGTAGGTTGCCTGGAAATACTCCAAGTTCCCCTTTGTGCCAAGTGATGAATAACAATAACAGTGGTGTGACGTCCCATATAAACAAACCACATTAACTCAACCCTTCATACTTCCCAAATTAGAACTACAGTAATATCCAGGAATTACAGATATTTTCCAGTATCTGTAACCTCTGTGAGTTCTCATGACTTACTTTAAAGCAAGAGAAACTAACTGATTTCCAGAGTTTACCTCTGTTATCCTTGATGACAGGAAGGCAAACAGTGTCAGTTTAAACTATGAGTGCCTCAGCTTGGAAGGCTCGTTTGTCAAACAAGTTTTTCCTCCTCTTACAGCAGCAGCAAGGAGACCATCCTCTGATGTCTGTATTTATAGCATCTTAAATGCAAAGCACCGAGGAAGGAAAACTAATGGAAAATATAACAGTAGTCAGGAAAGGAGGAGAAAAATTATTCAAGTGGGAAGGTAACTAGGCAAATAGGTTTATCTGTGTTGGACCTTTAAATCAATAGTTCTATACCTCTAGCTCTTTAATATTTTCAAAAACCATAGTTGTGCAATCTCCAATTTTCTAGAAATAATGATGTTGATACTGGTGGAAAGTCATGGTGGAAAATCTAAAAATATGAGGCAACTTAGTGAGAATAGTCATGACATTCTGTTTCACAACCCTGAAGAAGATTCCCGGAAGTAAAAAAGGGACATAATATTTTTCTTAAGGAAAGCCTGACATTTGCAAATCCTTTGGTCTAATGCTGATAATCAGAAAGAGATAGAGCCAAACAACTAACCTCACAAGTAGTGAGATGATAAAGAAATGAAATAAAAACAAAAAGATTTTTTCAAGAATAAATTTTATCAATTCAGCATGGTTTTCTGTGTTAGCAGAGTAAGTGGCTGAGTGCTTAAGGGAGAAGCAGTATAAGTAACTTGATGTTGTTATATGTTACTTCCCCTAAACTAGGGAGACATGGACCAGAATAAATCACAGATAATCACAGTTATCAGCACCTTTACCTATAAAAGTTCTTTCAGATGGAATCATTATACAGGCCCATTTTTTAACTTTTTGCATTTAATAATGAGTCAGGGGCGTGGACTGTACTTAACAAAATTTCTGGATTTTGCCAACTTGGGTAGAGCTGAAAATATTATAAATGATAAAATTAGAATCTAGAATTATCCTGGCAATTTGGAGAAATAGCCTGATATCAGCAAGAAGAACTTAAATTACAGAAAACATAACTAATAAATGCACATATATAAAAAAAAGAATAACTGACTTTGTCAATGCTATTACAAGAGAGAAAGGGTAGAATCTTAAGGCAACAGTTGAATGTGAATTAAGCCATTTATTCAGCAGAATACTCTGAGTTATGAATAGTTCAGTTGGAACAGTTTGAGAAGTTGCTGTTTCATGATGGGGAATTATTGAACCTCATCTGAGACATAATAACTGACTGCTGTTACATTCCCAGTCCCCTGCAGTGTAAAATAAAATACATTACCTTAATCTCTTTCTTTTTTCATTACGTTCCTAGTGATCTGAGTCAACAAAGCTGCTGTGAAGAAAAAAAAAAAAAAGCAGAGGTCATCTTGGCAAGCATGAAGAAGAACATGTGTGACACCCAGGAGTTAATGATTTCACTGTAAGAGACCTCAGGTGAGCACTGCGTCTATGTTTGCACACCACACTTGGAAAAAGAGATAACCTAAGGGTGGTGGCAGAGCTTTGAAAATATAATTTGTGAGTAGAGACTGAAGGCTCAGCTTCTGCTTACAAATGGTGGTAATTTGTTCTCTTTGGTCACAAGGCAAAATTGTCTAAATTTGTTTGCCCCTAACATAAATAAAGTATCATTAGTGTTTTCAATGCAAATGTAATTGTTCTAGATTTAAGTAATTGCTTTCACAATGTAAAAATGTAGTGTGATCAATTAGTATTTCAGAGATTGTCATGATGTGCATTTTGATGTTTTCCTTTCTAAAAAACCCCAAAAAACCACAACTGCAGGAAGTTCTTCAAATATGTTGACAGGGTACAACAGTAGGTCTGCTCTCTTGTTTCTTGAATTGGATCCCAGCAGTGAGGGAATGGTGTGCAACAGACTGTAGGCAAAAGAACTGAACTAGGTGCAATTAAATACCACTGAGAATTCCTATCTGGTGGCTCCTCAGAGCATCCCCTCACCCAGCTGTAATGCAAAGGACTCCACTTGCTCCTCTAAATTAATCCCAGGTACTCAGCTCCCTCAGACTCTTCCCCATTTCACCATCAATAACCTCACCCACTCTTTCCCATCCTGAGAGCACCTATACAGGAGCAGGCACCTCCTCTTGGCAGTGGTAGGAAATATACTGTGTTGTTCATGAGATGATATCAAATTTTACAGAAATTAGGTTATTAAATATTTTACATAGCATCTCATGGGGAGCACCACATGCTGCTGAATATCTATTATCAGTTCCTGCTATATATGCTCTGTATGACTCAATTTATAAATTTGCATGAATATTTTTATATTAATATTTTCATTAACATGAAGAGTCATGCATGCAGGGGCACATCTTATTCTTAGAGTGTACCTGACCTCACTAACCTCTGTGATGTGTGGTCAGAAATTTCAAGTCATCTACTTTAGAAACAGCATAGCTGTTTCTGCAAATTTAAAGTGAAAATTTTTCTGAAGCAAAGATCAGACTCTGGGTTTATATTTGATCTCATAGACCAAGTGGGAAATTGTCAGTACAAAATTGGCTTGAATCTTCTATTTTTACTCATATAACATAGCATTGTTTTAAGATTATCATCTGAATTGTGGAAGAGGACAACCAGAAAAGAGCCCACAGTAGATATTGTATAATTAAATACAATATAAAAGTCCCTTAACTCAGAAAGAGATTGCAATTGAGAAACTAGCCATAACGAAAGTCAGAGATTTGAGCAGAGGAAGATTAATACTTAGTTCATTCCTATTTAAGAGAAGTTATGCTTTCTGGAAGCATATAGGGAGCAAAACTAAGTATCACAGGAGTATAGTTTTCTGCATGCATTACAGTGGAAAGAAATGTGTATATATGTGCATAAACCCCATAAAAAATATCACCTTTCTTTTTTTTCCCCACTGCAGCTTACCTGGAAAAATGAATGGATAAGTATTTTTCACATTTTAGTGCCTATTAAATAAAGTACTTGGTACTTCTGTTTGCTGACAGTCTCCTGCAGAGAGTTCCTTAATAGCAAAGTGCCAGCTGTTGAACAGAGAAAGGCAGGTCCTTGGAATCATAGAAACATTTACGTTGGAAAAGACTGATTTTATCAAATCCAACTGCTAACCCAGCACTGCCAAGCCCACCACTAAACCATGTCCCTGAGTGCCACATCGGCATGTCTTTTAAATGCCTCCAGGGGTGGTGAACTCACCGCTCCCCTGTCTGGCCTGTTCCAATGCTTAGCAATGCCTTCTGAAGAAATTTTTCTTGATATCCAATCTAAACTTCCTCTGTCACAACTTGAGGCAATTTCCTCTCATTCTATCACTTGTTACCTGGGAGAAGAGGATGAACCCCACCTCTGTACAATCTCCTTTCAGGCAGTTGTGGAGTGATAAGGACCCACCTGAGCATCCTTTTCTCCAGAAGATACAAGCCCAGCTCCTTCAGATGCTCCTATAAGACTCATGCTCCAGGCCCTCCACCAGCTCTGTTACTCTGCTCTGGAGATGTTCCAGCACCTCAATGTAGTAGTGGGAAGCCCAAAACTGAATACAGGATTCGAGGTGCAGCCACAGCAGTGCTGAGTACAAGATCACTGCTGTAGCAGTTCTTCTTCAAGAAAAATAGTACGTGAATTGCAGGGCAAAATATTGTAGCTCTAGAGCTGTTTTCCACTGCTGATAAACCCTGCTCATTGTTAATATTTTTCTTGACTCAATCCCTATGTATCTATGAGTTTTTCTACAGTCATAGTTTCTGAAGAGATTGAGAAACACAGATGACTTATGGTAAGTAATTTAATTTAGTATCTATTAGAGCCAAAGACAATGACCTTGTCTGATACACTCTAAACATGATTCATAATTATGCCTGTAGTGAATGTCCAGGCAGCAATCAATGGGAAAAGAAATGACTGTGGAGTATTTTGTGACATGAGAGATGGAGCATGGAAAAGCTGGACTTGGACTGTGTAAACTCTTCTTAGTTCCTTACGTTAATTTTATTGCCATGAACATGACTAATCCTAAAGGCACACACACACCTGATAACCTACATGCACCTCAGACTAGGAAACAGGATCTCACTTAATTGGTGAGAAAATAGAAGAAAAATGTTATTGGCTTGCCTCAAGATTTACTGGTTGTTTTCACAACTAAAAGCTTTGTAATTGTTGACTAACCTTTTACAGGGCCAGGATATCGTGTTATGCTTCTAATTGCCAAATTTATTTAAATACATTGCAGTAGGGAGCAAATCTCTAAATCAAACATGGTCATTGAATCATATTAGGAAAAAAACCCCAACAATATAAACAAGTATCTAACACAGCCAATCATTATGAAGTATTTAAGTCTTCAGGCAATGTAAATTAGGAATACATTTTCTTTATATTAATCCAAACACTTTAAACTGGATTAAATTAGTTGTTTTGATCATAAAGGCATTTGCAGAAAAGGTGATAATCTTACGTGAAGTTTTACTTAATGCAGATTTTTTTAGTTGTAAATTTGACTTTATAATACTTGACTGCTTCCTTCATTTACAAAACAAAACTATATTCTGATTTTTTTTATTTTTTTATTCTCTATTTAGAAAAACATTATTTTCTGGAAAGACATTTATTTTTTTTTTTCATAGTTAATGTAGTAGTAGTTCTTGATTCTTCCCATTTAAAAGATTCACTGAAAGCCAAACTTTGGGGTAAAGGTTTTTAATTACAAATCTGAAAATAAAGTTCCTATTAATTTTAAAATACTGTAACATGCATTTATGCCATGTATGTGTGGAAATGGTTTTGTTTGATTTGCGTTTATCAAAAACTGAACACTTGGACTCTTGAAAGTAAGTCATTAAATTGATACAAATAGGCTAACAACTGCTAGTCAGTTTTGAAAGCTTTGGTCTGTGTGTAACTGTTCTCTCACACACATCACTGCAATACCTTGTCTTTAAAGACCTTTATAATACTTATGGAAGTGTAGTGCTGAATTTAACAAAATCAGTGTTGTGTGGTTTGAAATACAGTAAATACAAGTGCTTGTCTTGTAGTATACCTTCATTTATTTTCTTTTATCTGTACAGCCAACTTTCTGTAATGTTTCTCACTTGGAGAGTGGCCACCTATGGTGGCTGTTTATCCCAATGTGTATGCCCATGGATGGGCAGCCTCTGTCTGTAATCCAAACAGAAGTTTTCATTTAAACAAACCCAAGTCTGCTGATCCTATCTCAGCAGGTGTAAATTAAGAAACTTGTGAAATTGATGATAGCTTAGGGGCTTGCAAACTCCAGAGCTAAAATACTTGGCAAGACTGCATTAGGGACTACTCTAATTAACAAACGACAGGCTAAACCAAAATAAGGGTAATTGCTGACAGATCATATTTAACTGGCGTAAAAACATGTTTCAAGATAACATAAAATGGCATGCCCTGAATTCTGCAAATAGAAAAATCTATAATCACTGTAGAACCTTGTAATTAGTAGAACCTTTTAATTAGTAGAACTGTTACTTCTATCTTTAAAAAAGTGATTACGAATTTTGTGCAGAAAATAAGTATAGGGCCACTGGGAAGAGAGAGAATCAAGAAGTCTATTAGTTTGGCATTTATGGATCAAGCATCATGGATCTCAAGTTTATAAAATTTGTCTTCCACTTGTCTGACATCCTATTCTTGCACTCAAAGATCTCCCAAGTTAACATCAGAAGTGTTGAAAAACTGTTAAGAAGATACATTTTTGAAAGCTGCAACATTTGTTGATGCACAAATTATTTCTTTTGGTGCCATTTGCAGAAGTCCAAATTAGGAAGAATACTTCTACAAATAAAATGTACTTCTGTGAGAAACTGTTAACAGGTAGGATAGTGTAGAAAAATGCAGAGGGGAAAATCATTATTTTCTTTCATTCTTGATATCTTTGTGCATGCAGGTTTTGGCAGATTTTGGGGCTGAGGACTATAAACCATAAAATGCTGAAGTCAGTCTAGCTATGTTTATTTTATGTGTCTGGGAAGACAGAGAAATTGTAAGGAACAAAGAAAGTCAGGAATTTTCTCAAAATGTACATGCTATCTTGCCTTTCTGTGCTTTGTCTGCAGTGTGTATCCTTTTTGGTAAAATAGTTTATATGTTGTAGATAATAAATGAAAACAATGTAATACAGATGAACAGTTATTTTGTGTCATGGCAATTATTTTTTGCTAACAGAGTTACTTCCATACCATTTGTAGACATACACAAGACATTTCTATTTTCTTTCTATATTTTGCAAGCCCCCTCTCCTAATACTAGACTGGTGTCTGCCTTTAACATGATAACAGTATAAAACAGTTATACAATACAGTACAGTTATACAATGCAGTACAGTTATACAATACAGTACAGTTATAAAATAACTTGTGTTCAAAATGGGAAACATTTCCAGTAAGTTAACTACTCTGGCTTGTATCTTTAGCAGGAGCTCTGCATTTGAGTTCAGCACAGTGGTTAAGCAAGTTTGAACCTGCTGCTTTTCTGCAAAGCATGGCCTTCAGGAGAATTTTTCCCAAAGATTTGCCAACTGAGGCCTTCAAAGTCAGATTGTGTGCCCAAATAAAAACCCTCAGCATAATGGAAGGCAGATGAGAAAGCAAAAGTGCTGTTGGAGCATGCTTGAGTGTTCCATACTGGTTTGATGGGTTGTGGAGAAACCCTACCTTCTAGCTGAGCTGGTGTTTGATGTCATGGCTGATGTAGAGTTGCAAGTGTTGAGCTGAATAGTTCAGGTAGAATTTTAAGTCCAAACTAGGACTTGCTACT
>VWYP01011721.1:6703-18032 GCA_013400435.1 Pycnonotus jocosus
AAATCCACTTCCCATGGACCCTTGGGTCCATGGGACCTTGCTTTATTTCCATATGCAGCAGAAGCTGAGGCAGATACCTGATACCCACCCCCGACACAGGAGGGAGTTACAAAGAACCAAGTAATTAGCATTTAAACTGGAGAACATTTAGGAGAACACTCACAACATTACCATTCCAATAGGCATGGGGTAAAACAGTATTAACAGTTTAACTGAAAAGCCACTTCCAAAGTGAATTCAGGGACTTTTATTTCTTACACTCTTCACAAAATTAAATTGCTTGAAACTCATGATAACTGCGATATATATATATTTTTTGTGTTAGTTGTTTGAATAATTTAAGAAAGACTTCCACTGCTTAATTCAAACTTGCACAAAGCTTTCATTCGATCGGAGGGTGCTCTTCCGAGGGAAGAACTGAATAGTCTCAAAAACCAAGACAGAAAGTTTGATGTGTTCTTTGAAAGTTAATTTTTTAAAAGTTTGAATACGATGTCATTATAAAAATGTATTTAAGTAATAAAATGAGAACTTCTGAACATGCCTTGACTGTACATGTTTGGCTTTTGAAAACTGCAAAATTTGGCAAGATTCTGTTTCCACTGAAGTAAAATACAAAATCCTATTGTTTTCCATTATAGTAAAAAGGGCCCTTAAATTACTTTTGTTTACACACACAATTTGGATCTCATTTGTGTATCTCTTCAAGGCACACCTGAAAACCAGGGCTCTGGTATCTGTATTGATTCATGCAGGATCTCTACATCAGAAAAGACATTATGTTATATTTATATTTTCTGTATAAATGAAGTAGGAGAGTAGTGAGCTTAACTAGCTTCAAAAATGAATGTGTGTTTTTCCAACTAAAATAGTATCAACCAATTCCTTCTAAGCAAAAATATAAGTATCAAATTATTCTTTCATGAACTTCATTACTGTCCTATTTTAGTCAAGATTATTATTCTTACAGGAGGAAAATGAATAATTGTATGAATTGACATAATGGAGGTGGTTTTGTTTTGGGGGGGTTGTTTGTTTGTTTTTTGGGGTGATGGCACTCTCTGGACATGTTTAAAAGGGATTATTTCTCCCAAGTGGTACAGAAATGACAGGAACGATTTTCAAAAGTAGTCCACTATTTTTCTGCATGTTTTTTTTTTCTTCCCCAAATAAACAACTAGACTTATTGAACATCAAAGAAATCAATTCTTATCTTAAACAGATTTAAAGCCACCTGATGTATTGAACTTGGACCTGAGGGCAGCAATCCACCTGGAGGATGTAATTACAATTTAGAGGATTGAGTCTGCAAACCCACATTTAGATGTTATATGAAACTGTAGGAATTTCATGTGTGTCTATAGATCTACAGATACTCATATGATGTGTAATATGCAATATAGTATGCTTATAATCTCTATTATTACATATTATTAAACATAAATGCTATTATAAAACCATGAAAATATATAATAAAAACAGAGCACCTGGATTATAAAATGCAAAGCTATATTGAGAAAGGACTCTAGACACTTCCTTGTGGAAGTTCCTGCTTAGTAAAGAAAGTCATACATTCTGCATTGTGAGCTTCTCTTGAGATGCACTGTATCAGAACTTACTTCTTTCTTCCTGGTCCAAGAAAAGGCTCTTTTTCTTGCACACAGGTGATATAGGGAACTTTTAAGTAAATTTAAACAGATTATAATATGCTGTGTAATCAAGTGTGTTAAAAACAGATAGACCTTTGCCATACAAAAACAGAATCTTGCCCATTTTTTAAAGACTGATAAGCAGAAACCAGTGCTCAAAAAACTGGAAAAAAATGAATTTGTAGTGTAGACTATGCCCAGGAGCCTTGGAGGACAGCGAGAGACCAAGAGACCCTGAGCAAAGACCGGGTTCATCCAGCAGACACCTGAGGAAGACTATTTTACTTCATCCAGTGACCCCCGCCTGAGACCACCAGGAGACAATGCGCAAGCACAGACCAACAAAAAGCTGATTAATATATGAAGCAAGAGTAGGTGAAGATAGGTTCTGAATATGTATAGGCGATGTTGAAACTTTCATAAATTTCTATGAGTTTAAGTGTATTTGAACAGAGTGCCTGCTTTGTTTGGGACGCACATCTTTGCCGGAGCTATCCCCCATGTAACCGGGCGTCAAGTAAAGCATACCTACTTCATAACCTTTGGTTGTAGAGTCTTTGTTCTGCTTCACAGGTTCCCAAGCATCTCTGATGGGAAGGACTGCAAAATACACTGCTGTAGTAGAGCACCCCACACCCAAGCAAGTATTTTCCATATAGGGTAAGGTTCGAGACTCACCCCTTGTATTTCTCATAAGGTAAAGGACCCAGAAACGTCTTTGCTGTCCTGACAGTAATTGACTCAATGCCAAGAGAGAAGCACCTGTTGGACCTTGTTACTGTTAGTCAAAGCCTGTACCTGTTCTTATTGGCAGTTTGCCAGTAGAGCTATCCTCAGTTGTTAAGTACAAAAGAGAGACAACAAAGAAGCTCGATGCATTTTCAGGATGTTGTAGCAGGTATATGGGACCTGTCCCCATACTGTGCTCCCCTTTGCTCTTTGAGTTTGTATTATTTTCTTTTGTTATGAAAACCCTTTTGCTTTTTCAAGGCATATCCAATCATGCTGTCTCGCTAATTGATTTAAGCCATTTCTCTGCAAAGGCTGGACCCTCAGAGGTATGAGAATCCCCATACACTGCTGAAAATTAGGTGCATTTGTTCCAGGGGATAGTACTGTTTGGTTCATTTGGTAAGAGCTTGGATTGGCAAATAAAGGAGACAGTGTCATCCATTGCAAACATTTGTGCAAGGAGCATCCAGCTCCTTTTGTGCTTGGCTTTCACTTGGATGTGTTGAGTCTGTGAGGCAGATCTTCCAAAACAGAGAAAAGACCATTTAACCAAGCTGCCCGTGCATGTGCACTGCATCCATCTCCATACATACATGCTGCAAAGAGCTAGTTAGATGTCATTGTCAAACCATTTATACCTACATATTTATACCTATGTGTCACTGCCTCCAAGACTGAAAGGCAGAGGTATCAGTATGGCTTAGCTTTGGAATCTTTAGCAGTGTGAAATTAATAATGGGAAAGAAAGAAAGAAAGAAAGAAAGAAAGAAAGAAAGACAAGAACTTTTAAAATTTGGGTTAATGCTACTTTTTAAATTCTTATGCAAGAGTGTTTCTGTCTGATTTTGAGTGCCCAAGACAAAACCAGTGTTTGACCCATCTAAACATGTCTCTTTCTTTGGGGCAGTTAAATAATTATCTGCTCAGACAGGGAATTTCACTTTATGAAAATCTCACATTTCAATTCTATTAAATGCCAGCCATCTCCTGAAGAAGTGATCAATGTACTTATTAAAGAAAGAAGAGGAAAGAATTAAACAAACTGGTCAAACCAATCAGACCTCTCTATTAGATGTCAAAACCAGCCCTGTACCTGGCTGCTGAGAAGGGCAGGAGACAAGAAACACGACTGAATTTATGGGGAGTGGGCTTGCAGTCACAGAGCTGGGGGAAGAGGAGGAGGGAGGGCAAAGAGACACAGGGATCTGAGCATGCCACATGCTCTGCGGGGCCATCCGTTGGGACAGGGTGAAGGCCTTCCCCTCCCTGACTCTCCACGCTTAGTTGTGAGCCTGCCCTGTACTGAGCCTTTTCTCTGACCCTGAAGTACAAACTGTTCCTGAAAAGGTTAAACTCCTGATTGTCACAAAATTACCTGCTCGGGCTTGGGAAGTGGCACCATGCCGAGGCTGTCATTACCACTTCCTCTACTCACACGGCCCATATGAGCAGGAAAGCTTCCTCCCGGACCAACGTTAAGATGCTTTTTTGGACAGCTGTCTGAGTCTCTGAGAACAAACGTATTAAACCTCTCACTGAGTCCCCCAAGAGCTCAGGAATACTGCACACACAGACACCCTCCGCATCACAACATACGTACGCATGCACTCAGAGAAACTCTCTGCCTCTCCGCTGGCCTGGTCTGCCCTCGGAGTCCCTGGACGGGCGCCATACACCACACCGATCCACAGGGCCTCTGCCAGCTGTGAATAGTTCTAAGGCTGGGAGAGGCGATTCCCCCTTGTGAGAAATCAAGTTGTGATTTATGTCAATCAAATAGCATGTGTGTCTGTGGGCAATGTGGACAGAGACCATGGGATTATTATAAAGAAGAGTTTTAAAAAACAATCAGCTAAGTAAGGCATGGAAGTGGGGTTCAACAAGGTGTAACGGTTTGGGTTACGCTTCCCCATATGGGCCACCAATTAATGTAATAGTTTCAAGTTCACTGAATTTCGTTCACTAAATATGAGATTGGATTTTGGAAGAAAAAGGCAAAACAGGCTCAACTTAAAGTTAAACAGATAGTTTATTAATACACTAAAGAAAAAAAGAAAGAAGAAAAAAAAAGAAAACAAAAACCACCCTTTCCTCCCCCACAAACTATTCACCTTTCCACACAACATGGAGAGAAGCTATGGTTTTCAGTCAGTTACAATCATTAAACATAATCTTACACTCCTTTGGGAGAGGAGTCTCCCTAGAATTTTCATAGACACCATGCCACAAGAAAAAAATCTGGTGGCTCTCAATGTCACAAATCTGCAACCACTTAGGATTTGCAGGTCTGTGCAGTCCAACCCCATTAGCAGTTTCTCAAGCTGCTTATGGGCTTCAGCACCTTTGGGGTAACATTTTAAGAATGCTCACTCTAGTACACAACAAAGGTTCTCGTCTTCTATCTCTTAAATCATCCCTATCACAAAGGAAATAGAGACCTCCTTTTCTGCCCAGGAGCCGAGGCATCAAACAAAATGACCTTTGACTAGACTTTGCATTCCCCCAAACAGTATCATGATGTTAGTCCATATCTCCATGATTCATCCAGCGAAATCCAGACAAAAATGTCCACTTCCTCCATCCCTTCTTCCAGCAGTCTTTATCAGTTCTTTTGCCATGCTGTCCTTTGAAACCAGGTCACTTGTCTTCTCATCAGAAGGCAACATGCCATCTCACTCCAGAACGAAATATTTTATTGTTTCATATTATTCATTCTTTAGCTTGTGGGCACTTTGTTTGTTAAATAAATAGTTTTTTCCACTTTTGTCCAAAGAACTTCTTTTCCTGGACTGGCTGGGGGGAGGGGCCATTTAGGTTTGCTCCCCAGATGGACCCTATTCAGGGATTTTCTCCCAAATTTGCCCTAAACCAGGACAGGGACTAAGTAAAAAAATTACTACTACATTTAAAGCTAAGCCTAGTTACTAGATTTGTAAATGTCAAACTTTGTACAAATAGCCCAGATTTACATCTTTTTTACTCACTGTTTTAACTGTTGGAATGTTGTAAGAAATAAAGAAAGCAAGAAGTGGAATAGATAAAAGAAAGGGCAGGGGGGGAAAAAAGAACACTAAAGCAATATAGATAACGCAGGAGAAAACAACAAAAAGTACTCAGCATTATTCATATTCTATAGGAAAACCAGATCAAAATAAGTGTAAAACGTTAAGTAAAGGAGGCATTTTGGTTCTCAAGAGTTGCCAGAAACTTCAGAAATACATCAAGAAATGTAAAAATAAGAACGAGACAAAGGCATAAAACATGTACAGGTACTTCCCAGAGATGAGATTCATGCAAATCCTAGAGCCTTGCTGGTGCAGCAAGGATTTAAAACTAAGAAGTATAAAAAAGGAAAAAGCTTGGAAATTATGCTATCAACATCCTTCAGCTGACTGCTAACAAAGACTTCCCTGGAGCAGGGCAGGCAGTGTGTGAAGAGGTGTGATTTGAAGAGCACACCTGCCACATCCTGGCATGGCTGCAGTGGAAGCATGGCAGAGCCCTTGGCAGCAAAGATGAACCCCATCAGCTAAAAAGGGGGATCCGAGGAGTAAGGAATGGGGACAAAAGCATTTGGAGAGATTCAATACAGGGAAATTAAATCAAGGAGAAAGATATCACTGTCTGGAACCAAACACAGTTGTGGAAACAATGAAGCAACTGACAGATATGATGGAAAGAAATGCAGCAAAAGACATGAAACAGAAATGTGAAAATTTTCCCAGAGTGAAGGAAAGGGTAACTTTCTCATTCCTTATTGGTTTTTATTTGTTGGATTTTTATCTTCAGTGCAATGCAAATAGAGTTTCCATCAGTCAGGGCAGAGATAGATTGTGCACTCACACTCCTCCCAGGACTTTTGCTGAGGTCCTGGGTGAGGGCATGGACTTTCTGTGGTACACAGGGAGTCAAGGAGACCACCAGCCACTGCACCTGCAGCTGCTGTGCTCTTCGCCTGCTGTGGCACAAGGCTCATGGGCTCCCATACCTACATGAGATAAGTAATATCTGCTGTATTTAACTCTGCAGCAAACCAAACTTGCACTGAACTACAGGCATCAAAGGAGGTCTTCCCATGTGGGGAAGCATGGAAGGCCACAGAGCTGGGTGGTATGTATGGGGGGTGGCTGAGTGTGCCTATCTGCCTTCCTGTGTGGGCACAATTGCAGTGTAACTTGTTTTTATTTCCCCTCCCAGGACAAGTTATATTAGAATATCAGGAACGGCTGGCACAGGACTTTTTGTGCATGCTGATTCAGAATGGTGAGATCTGGCAACCTTTAATGTGGGCACTGCCATAGGGAGAGTGGAAGTTTGACAAAGTTTATTAAAGTACCCCTGCTGCTGTGTTTGAGGGTCAGAAAGGACTCCGTGTATTTAAACTCTTTCACGGAAAAGGGTTTAAATGAAGGTAAATCCTTTCTTAGCCTCAGATTTTGGCAACAGTTTAAATTTAAGGAATCGCTTTGGCCTGCAAGTTCTAATGATGGCAAATCAGAAAAATTTATATAAAAATGAATTATTTATTAAACAGAAAAGATAACAAATGAAAGGTCTTAATCAGAATTATTTACTAAACAGTATAAAACTAAAGAACTACTAGTAGATTACAGCATAACATAAAACAGTTTGCTATATCAAGGTACCTATATATGAAAGCTAGCAAAAGACAGTATTGATTAGGTGTGACAGATATAGCTGGTTTATAGCTGCACAGATAATTTGGCTTAACAGACATCAGCTCAACCAGCCTAGCTCGAAGTAAACAAGTCCCTGGACACGACAACGATAGGTCAGATTCAAACCCAGACAGAGGACCTCAGCCAACTCCTTTGAAGCACGGATACACCCATATCATTGGCCAGTGAGCTAGGCAGAGTTGAGACCCTTGACCAATCATGACCATAAGCGTGGGAAATTTGAAAGCTCTATAAAAGGATCTGCCAGACAATAAACATGGGTTGTCGCTGCACGAACTCAGTGTGTTAATGTCGTGTCCCTGTGTCTGACTCCACGGTGACATCTGGGGACCCTGACATGATAGCAACAAGCTGCCGCGGTATTGCGGGGAGACAAGGGGGCAGTAAAATTTGCTGCCGGCAGCCTGTTGGGCTGCAGAAAGCTACGGGCAGAGAGTTGCAGGCAGCAGAAGAAACTGCGGGCAGCAGTGAGTGCGGCAAGAAACGATGGGGAAAGCCGCGTGGATTAGAGACACCGTCGGGAACATGGGGGCCCGGGCTTCGACATTGGAGGACCCCCTCCTGCAGGTATGAACACTTATTTTAAAAAATAGATGGGAAAAGTATGACGAATGGGCTTTACTAGCCCTAATAACATGATGTGAGAGTCACGGACTGGACGTGTCTGAAGGAGCCGCCCTAGATGTAAAAACGTGGTAGTGGGCTGGCCAACATATCCTTTCAGCAGCCTCGACAGGCGACGAGACCGCCATTAACATTATAAAACCCTGGAGGCTCATCATGAATTTATTGAAACAGTTGAAGAGAGAGTCGGAGGCGAGGACGGCAGATGGATCACCACTGGCGCCGCCCGCTGAGGCGAGCGGCGAAAGGACGGCGCTGAGGGAGGGAGGCAGCGAGGGCTCAGACGCTGCGCCAGGCGAGCAGGAGAGGAGGACAGGTGGAGAAGTCACAGCAAAACCGCCCGGGATTGCACCTCCGCCTCCTGTAGGGGCATCCCCCCGGCGGAGCATGCCCTGGTGGCCCAGGACCCTGGCACTGTCCCAGGCAGGGATGTGTTGCTGGCGGAACACGCCGCAGCCGAACCGTGCCCTTACGCATCTGCCCAGAGCCCTGAAATCGCGACCGGCCGCTTTGCTGCTCCGTGCTCTGCTGCCCTGTGTTCTGTTGGACTGGCAGAAACCCCTGAGACTGCCCCCAGCGGCTGCGAGATGTCTGGCTGCTGCAAAGCCATGCCTGCTGCCAGCCACTGCGAAATGGTGCCTGTCGCTGACTGCTGCCAGGTGCTCAGCTGCTGTCAACCCCCTGGCTATTGCCTAGCCGTGCCTGCCGCTCCGTGCTTTGCTGTACCGCACCCTGCCGTGTCTGCCGGGACCTCTGAGACTGCACCCGGCCACTCTGAGGCAGCGCCTAGCTCCTGCCAGGCGCTCAGCTACTGTCACAGCTTAGCCGCTTCTGCAGGGGAGCCGTGCCATCCCCCTGTGACAAGCATTCTGTTACCGTGCCTAGCTGTGCAGGCTGCGGGGTTCCCATGGCGACGGAGCGGCCTATAGCTCCAACCGCGCCTGCGCAGCCATCGGATCAGCGTACACTAGGACCACACACCCTCTGCTACCACACGCCTGCCAGGACCACCTTCGAGGGGCGTGCCTGCGCCTACAACCCAGACTCCATGAGACGTGTCTCTGCCTCAGACCCAGCCTCCATGGGCGCGTCCAGGAAATGCGTCACCAGCAGTTACTGGAGACAAAATACCCGGAAGTAACAGTGGACTCGGGGACTCCGGAATTACCGCTTTCACTGCCGCGAGCGTGCCCCCGTTACCAGAGCTGGCAAGGGACACGAGGGAGACCAGCAGAGAGTGCCAGAGCGATCGTCCCCCTGCGGAACACCGCAATATCAATGCCATTGGTGCATTGCCGACAGCCCTGCCCGATCCTGTGAGCATCTGGCAAAAGGTAAAACAGGTGGCTATCGTGAGTGGGGACTATGAAGGGGCCGAACTCATTGATGTACCCATGTCAGGGAGCTGGGAGCCTGAGGATGGGACAGTTGGTGTTTATCCAGTAATAAGAGGCAACGGGACTACTCCTGACAAGTACACCCCTTTCCAGTGGCCAGTTCTTTCTAAACTGCATCAGCTAGTGACCAAGCACAATTTGGGTTCTACTGCCGTTGCTAATATGCTACAATTCCTAACCACCAAGTAGGTAACTCCTTTTGATATAATGCAGCTTGCAAAATTAATATTTACAACAGTCCAGTATATGGTGTTCGAAACTGCGTGGAAAAGCAGTGTTGAAAAACAGGAGTTAAAAAATCTAAAGGTTCCATGAGAAGACCCACGTTATGAGGCAGGAGTCCTTCAACTTCTGGGATTACCACCAGTGGAGGATCCCTGACTCCAGGCTAGATTGCACCNGACCCCAGGCTAGATTGCATCCCTTAATACTGGCACAGGTAAAAGAATTGGGATTACAGGCACTGTTTAAGGTAACTAACATGGCAAACTCGACCCAAACATATTCCAAAATCAGACAAGGAGTTAAAGAACCATATTTATAGTTTATAGAGAGATTACAAGATGCTATGGAAAAACAAATTGTTAATGTTGAGGCCACAAGTCTTCTAATTATACAATTGGCAAAGGACAATGCCGGTGAAGACTATTGAAAGGTCATTGAGCTGCTATCTAATGAAAATCCATCACTAAATGAATTGATGAATGCCTGTGCCAAGGTTGGATCTAATCCTCATAACATGACCATGCTAGCAGATTCCATAGTAGCTGCTGTAAAGGTAATATCTCAATGCTACAAGTGTGGACAACGAGGCCACCTGAGAGCAAATTGTTTCCACAAGCCCACTATAAGGGGGACATTCCAAGGACAGAAGAATATCAACATTAGTTGTAAGCGGTGTGGGAAACCTGGTCACATGGCCAGGCAGTGCAAATACAAAGTTTATACTAATAAACAATCTTTTAAAGAATCCTTTAAGAACCAGGGAAACAGATGACGCAACACAAAAGGAAAACAGGTGAAGACACGAGCATCTCTTCGCCCTCCTGTCCAAACCTATGTGATCAACTCACAGGGAGGACATGAGGAGCAGCTGGAATGGATATGTCCTCCTCCATTGCAGTAACCATAAGCACCTCAAAGCTACATAAGGCCCCTTTCAGAGCTCAGGGGCCTATCAGGAGAGGATTGAGTGCACTGTTGATTAAAAGGTCGAATGCCACAATGCAAGATATCATTATACACCCAAGTGTTATTGATGCAGATTTTACCGGACAAATACACACAATGGTTTCAACCCCTAGGCCACCTGTGACTATCCCTGAAAAAACCCAAACTGTCCAATTCATCCTCTTTAAGTCTTGTGTCCCAAATACAAATCCCAAGGTACGAGGAGACCAAGGCTTCGGGTTGACAGATGAACCTCAAGTATTTTGGACCCAGATTTCTGGTGATCAGAGGCCCAATCCGGTGTGTACTGCCATGATGTCTCAAGCAAAGCCTTCACAGATAAAGGTCAGCAGGATGATTGGCACAGGGGTAGACATAACCATCATCTCTGCCAACACTTGGCCTCCATTGTGGCCCACTGAGCCTGTGAGATCCTCTGTTGCTGGCCTCGGAGGGACCACACAGAGCTGTTTGAGTGGCAAACCTGTTTTGGTAAAAAACCCTGAGGGACAAACAGCTACCATTAGACCTTATATCACTGCAGCACCACTTAACTTGTGGGGGAGGGATGTTTTATCTGCTTGGGTAGTCCGGATGGGGACAGATTTTTAACAGGGACCACTGTTTGAAGGGGCATGAAATATCCCACACTACCCCTAAAATGACTTATCACTCAGCCAGTGTGGGTACCACAGTGGCTCCACGAGAATTTTCCCACAGTTCTAAAGTTGAAATGTTTCTTGTTCATGGAGTTAAGTTGTAAGTTTGTAACTTCCAAGTAATAAGCCTGCAGTGTGCCAATTTGAAAGCTTGTGTTGTTGGTAATCCTGACTGACAGCTCCAGGGAATGGATGTAACATTTTCAATAATATGTGGGATGCATCACTGGTAGGAAGAGGCTAGGCTTGTCGAGTTAGGGAGAATCATATGTGTCATCATGCTGTCCTGTCATCTTATCTGCAAAGGGTCCTTGCAGGTAAAATAACAGAGAATACTTTGCATTTTTATTAAAACTGAAAGGAGGAAGTGTGCTGGATATAGCTGGTTTATAGCTGCA